>JAYJMH010001555.1:0-29336 GCA_036873815.1 Phacellophora camtschatica
GTGGTCGCACCCACCTTTTTCGTATCGCATATTCTAATTTTGTCCCTCGGACGTCGCTTTCAAAATAATTTGATGTTCTTGGCCCTACCAGTTTCGAGGTACAAGCCACCAAACGGGTGAACTTTACTTTGAGATACCCTACTACATTATTGAGATATATATATAGCAAAACCATACCGTGTCTATTTTACATTGAGGCATACCAGTTGAGTGTTATATTATTTCGAGAAACATGTTATTATAATGAATATTATCATATAATTTCCCCGTATAATATTTCAACATACCATGTCATATTTTATATATACACCAACATTTTACACAATATTCAGTATCATAATTCAGAATTTTAGTTCCATGAGATGGTCACCAGGCCTCCAAATGGGCGCTAACACTCCTCACAGGAAATGTTCTGGTATTAAGCCTCACCCTGACTCACCGGAAATGTTCTGGTATAACTCTTACCATATTACTCATAACGTGCGATAACAGCTGGTTAAAGTGCAGGCTAGCTCCTTTTTATTTGCTGCAGGACATTTTTGAGCATATGGGCCTTGCTCACAGAATGAAAATATTTTTGGAGGCTTGGTTGTCACTGGAATAAATACTACAAAGAGAACATTAAGAACAGTAATGAACATTAGCAAAATATTGTGTAGCAAACTAGTGGGGTCTCGCCCCTGAATGGATCATCGCCCTGAATGAATCACCGTCTTGTTTACCATTAATGCATTCTCTTGACGCTTTTGAAACTTGTAAACTCATAAAGTGCGCATCTAGATTGAAGTTAAATCATACACCTCTCACAAATTCTAAAAACTTATTGTAAACAAGTAAGGGATTCATTCAGGGCGATGGTCCATTCAAGGGCCAGACCGCTCTACATACTTCCAACTTTCAGTAAACTCTGCCGGTGCAACTCGGCCACCTCGGAGAGGAACTATTTTCCCTGTTGGTAATGTCCAGTCATTGTTTCTGTTTTTATCAAAAGTTCCGCACAATCCTTTGGTGCACTGGGAATCATCACTAGGAATCCTTATTCGGTAATTTGTATAATACCCGTGCGTGTCTATCTTGATGTGAGTCCCTGATGGAAACGTTATCTGGAAAAGAAATCAAAAGTTGTGAAGATTAGCTTTTAAGATCTAACTAACAGTAACAAGAGCAGATTTTGTAACAATAATGGAATCGACACGCCAATTTCAAAGCAATTAGCCATCAAAAACAAAGCGAATTCAAAGCGAAAGCATAGAGTCTTTCTGAGGTTATTAATGAAGAACTTAAACACCTTGATGCATGGTTAAAAGGCAATAAGCTTTCTTTAATTGTTACCAAAACACAAGCAATGCTTATTTGCACAAAACCTAAACATAACACTTTGAAACGGTCGAATAAAAAGCTCAGTTTGAAGATCCGTGATGATGAGCTTGGTGTTGTTGAAAACACCAAGTGCCTGGGTGTTCAAATTGACAGTAATCTTGACTGGAAAAAAACATGTCAAAACAGTTTCTGTAAAAGTGTCCAGGGTGATTGGGTTTTTAAAATATGCCAGAAAATCTCTTCCATTGGATATCGTGAGGATGCTATACACGGGTATTGTGGAGCCCCACTTCCGGTACTGTAACTCTGTCTGGGGCTATTGTGGCATTACTGAAAAGAATCATTTACAAAAACTTCAAAACAGAGCAGCTAGAATAGTTACTAATAGCAGTTTTGACGCCCCTGTCAGGCCACTTAGCGAAAGGTTGGGCTGGAGGACTTCAAATCTCTAAATGAGCTTGCTCCGCAGTATATGTGTAGTCTTTTCACAAGAAACTCTAAAGTTTCTACAATTCAATTGCGTAACACCTCTACAGACATAAGGTTATCCAAGAAAAACTTATCAAATGGACAAAAATGTTTTTCTTTTAGAGGAGCTAAACTGCGGAATATCCTCACAGCTGAGTCGAAGCGTGCTCCCTCTCTAAACCAATTCAAACAACTAATTAATAATAAATATTTAATTTGGATATATTTTAACTAATTGATTTATCTATATTTAATTATGTACATATACTGTAATTTAGGTTTTAATGCATTGTAAATTAGGTTTTTAATATTTAAGTTTTATAAGTAGTAATATAATTGTAATTTTAGATGGAGGCCCCTTTGAAAACCAATCATTAGGTTGAAGGGTTACCCTCCTAAAAATTGATTGAAAAAAAAAATGAAAATGAAGCAGATCAGATCAAACAAAGCCATGTTTTGATTTCCTGAGCTCTTCTCCTCCGCAGTAACCTAATTTTTATTTTGTACAACTTTTTTACCGATCAACGAAACGAAATAGAGCAAGTCTATTCACAGCAGAACTAAACAAAAAATTACCTCTTGCTTACATAAATATAAAGTGGAGATATTGTTACAAGTTAATACTCACGACAAAGCTCCTTCCATTATTGTCTCTCCTTATGTTCGTACCATCAGCCGGCTCTACTGTGCTTGCGAATCGCGCTCTTGGTATCCTGTCCCGACACATGTCAACAACAATGACGTCATCCCCTTCTCGTGCTGCAATTCCACAGTTGCACGACACGCTGGAGCATTTCCACGTTCGAACGTGTACCTGAAATGTTACCATTGTTTGTATTGTTTTCATTGAAGATAAGGATTTTATGACTAAGTAGCTGGCATCACAACCCTTTTTTTGCTTGACTAAAATTCAGAAAATTGCATCCAACAAGAAGAATAAAAGATATTGTGTGGCCCAAAAATAGTCCCCAAATTTGCAGAGCTACTGTAAAAGAGTTTAAGTACTATAATGATACTATGAGAGGCTTTAGTTTATAGCTTGACACCTTGTTTGCCAAAATGTACCAAGTAATCACTGGAGGAGTTCTGCTGCTGCAATATGCTGAAATACAACATTGTGGTTTTGAGAAGGCGTTGGTTGTCTTTTAGTATTACATGGTCGTGTTTGGGGACTACATGGTCGTGTTTGGCAAACAAACTTCAAGTTAAACCCGATTACATCTATGTCAAGCAAAAACAAACTCATTAAAGCAAAGCTCCTCCGTAAAAAAACGTAGGAAAATTGTTTGTATCACCTGGTACGTACCTCAAATTTTCTACAGTCACTGCGCACGAGAACATAGTCTCCAAGTTGAAAATGATTATACGATCTGTTAAGAAATTTTTCAGAAATTGACGTTTGCTTTCAATTCTCTTTTAAAAATCCTTGTGGCATGATTTTTTGCTACTTTTGCTATATTGTTATGTTGCTACTTTTGCTATGTTGCAAAACCACACCTGATAAACAATTGCGAAAAGATCTAGTACAGTAAGTCCTCATAATTAAAAGAACACACCCCGTTTGTCCCATATATGCTTAAAGACAATTCAAGCGAAAGAATGAACTGGCGATTACCGGCCGAGAAAAGTTATAAAGGTTGAACGGAAAAGAAGGAAAATTTCCCCTGTTTACTTTCTACAATTCCATTGAGTCACTTTAAACTGCAGCTTGTCCGCAAAACAATATTTTCTCACTAAAAATGTGAGTTTCTTAATTGCGGGGACTTACTGCTCTGCAATATACTTCAATTTCAAATATCATTAACATCTTAATTATCTGCTTGATTCAGCATGTATCAAACTTTTTAAGGTAAACCAAATCACGAGAAAGAATTGTGTCACTGGTTATTAAATACTGAAAATTGATTGGTTAGCAAATAGTGAATGAAAAATCTGAGTAATTGATTGGTTAAAAATTGATGAATACAAAAATCTGTTTGATTCAACAGTTTAAACAAATAATTATTCATTCATTTGAAAAAAGATTCATTAAATCGAAGGATTGAAAAGTTAAAAGATTCGTACTGTAAAAAATAAATGATAAAACACTTAATACAGTTGAGCAAAACTTACAAGCCATCAAATGTGGTTAAATGTGGGTCTCCGCTGCTTCCACATTGAGCTGTTCCAACATCTTCAACTATAATCTAAAACAGGCAAATGAGAGAGACAAAAATGTAAAAACAGTAAACACAAATACCAAAAACTTCTACTAAATTTCGATTACTGATATAATTTTTGCTATGTCAATAATTAAATTAGCTTTCTTCTGATTTCTTCTCATAAAAGCTCCAGCCAGTAAGCCTCACTTCTGCACATTATCAGTAATACCCAATGCGACAAAGTAGGTTTCGAAAGGTTTCTTCCATGTTTTGCAACGCTTATCTAGCGAATTGGTAGCCTGCGTGCAGACTTTACTTAATCACTGCGGAGGAGGGGGAAAGGTCTACCTCCTCCGCAGTGATTAAGTAAAGTCTGCATGCAGGCTAGCGAATTGGGCTCTGGTGTAGGATCAAACGGAGAAAAAGGATGAACATCAATACGAGGGGGTTTCCATACTAACTAATGAAACATTAATAAAAGATGTTGACGATATTAGTATTTTACTTTAGGCCTCGTCGCCATTATAAGGTATCTTGGTAGAGAGTATATGAATAATGACATACATTGATTCTGACCATAAATTAATCAATCTAAATTATATTCCATCATACCATGTGTTCTTATAGAACGTGACGTACATCGGTCGGAATTCGCCAAAAAATTCAAAGCTCAGCCGAAATCCGTTCGAGTAGCTAAAAGCTAAATGCTTTGTTGTCATTTGGCAAGAGCACCAGCGAGATGTTAGCCGTTATCCGTTTGGAAAAAGATCTTGGCTGTTATCGGCAGGAAAAAAAGAGCGTCAGCCGTTATACGCAGCAAAATACTGAGCCGAAATCCGCTATAAAATTGGAACCACAACAGCCGACACTTTCTCGAGCCTTAGCCGCAATCCGCCTTAAATATTCGAAAATTACTGGTGAAAGGTTTCTTGCTTTGAAAATTATTTGATAGTATTGCATTATTATTTTTTACATTTAAACTGAATTTGAAATGTTTCAACGTCTATATTATGAGATTCTTTCTAAAAACACCGCTCTGAAGGGTGTGCGGCAATTATTATAGAAAAGCCTTTAATTACCACTTCAATATTAAAAGAGGAGGCATTTGTTAATGTAAAAAGGGGGCTTTCATTCGTGAAAAGGCACTTATTGGGGAAAGAAATAGACTTTGGATAATTTTGCAAAAAGATTTTTCAAATTGGCTGCAAAGCTTAATTTTTATGATTTTTCAAATTTATCGACTTCTTATGTCACGTGTTACTGACAAAACCAAATTATAATTACCTTAACATCGGGTATTTTTCTATGTTGATTCCAATCAATTTCATCAATGTGCTCCAAAACTGTAATCTTTAAACGCATCCAACGATTTCCATCATTCACAAAATCCCTCTTTGCATAAACTTCCACTTTCTTTGTTTGATTGGCTGGACCTTTCTTGAATGTTACTGTGCATAAATCAAGTAAATTCTGAGTGTTGTCTTGTCCTATGTCAACCAGGACTTGGCACCCAAATTTATTTGCGCACGCGATCGGCACTGTTGCTCTTAGAGTCACTATTAGTGCTTTTCCTGCCTCTGATGTCTTTAAAAGGCGCAATTCTTTTGGCTCAACCTGTGTAAACAAACTCAACAATGAAGTAATTCGTGGGTTGAAGTCATACTTTAACTTATGTAAGCTATTTATAGCAAGAAAATTGAATTTATTTTTTATAATGTAAACTTTAATTAGGAGCTCAAGAGGGGAAACACTAGCGACATTTTTCCGAAAGGGTAACTCCTCTCCTCAAAAGGAAATTATAGTTTCCGACAAGGAAACATAATGCTCTGAAAATATAGTTTTCATTAGAGCTTGCTGTTATAAATTATAGAGTGGACTCCCCTCAGAACGATGACTCCATTCGGTGGGGCGAAACTAAACTCAAAGAGTCACAATTTGAAGAATTGCCATATTTGGTAACAATCACTAGTCTTTGTTAGTCGGCCGCCACAATTTCTTGTGGCTCCAATCACAGCGTTGCTTTTGTAGTAAGCTTGGTCAATCACACTGCGTGTATCATATCAGCTATTATATGATTTTAATTGTTTCCAATCGCCCGTTTTAAGGCGAGGGGAGAATTGAGAAATATGCTAAGTTTTGCTCACATGCTCTAATTAAAGTTTAATTCAGAACACCACGAAAACTCACAGTCAAGCCTGCAAAATAATGGTTGCTTTCTTTAGTTGCACTTGTCCTGTTTGTAGAGAATTTAAACCAAGTTCTTACTCTGCATGATATCTAAAAATAAAACGATCAAGAAAATATCCAGCACTGAAGAGAAAGAGGGTTAGTGGGGGTACTTGACCAGGGAACATGGTCATTTAGGGGCCATCTTTGGCTATTTCTTGAATGATATTAATAAAGATAAAAAAAACTTAGTATGCAAATCTTGCTACAAAATGTGAATATGAGAGTAATATTCGTAACGGTCATAGTAACGGTCATAGTAACGGTCATAGTAACGGTCATAGTAACGGTCATAGTAACGCTAATAGTAACGCTCATAGTAACGCTAATAGTAACGCTCATAGTAACGCTCATAGTAACGCTCATAGTAACGCTCATAGTAACGCTCATAGTAACGCTAATAGTAACGCTCATAGTAACGCTCATAGTCAAGTCTTGATAACAGGGTAAGCCTGAAACGTCGTATTCATTTAAACTTTCACAAGCAGCTTTTATTTTAAATTTATATTGGATATCAATGCTTACCGTTGTTCCGAGAAAAAACGTCGGATCGTTAGGATACTTGTTGGTATTGCGAAGAATTGCACTTCGCTGGATGCCAGTTAAAGTGTCAGTTTGTGCCAGTTTGGTAACTGGAGTGCCTTGATACCATGTAACTTCAAACACTGAATGAGGTTCTTTGTCGTCACTTTGAAAGTCACACTTGAAAGCCACTCTATCATTCTGTATTCCAGGTGAAATAACAGGATTTGATTTTAAGGCAGGAAAGCTTTCTGTAATGATGAGGATTGAAATAAACAAAATTGAAGTTTCGGCAAAACTAAGAATAACACAGAAAATGTCCCATGATACTGCAAAAACGTGTTATAAAATTTGGAGCTAAGAAACTGCAAAACCATGATATAAAACTTGGAGCTCAGATATAAAATTTGGGGCTCGAATAAAACAATACTTGTAATTCGATTGGTTACGTTCAAATGGATCGCTTTGTCATGTTGGAGAGTTGAATTTGTCATGTTGGAGAGTTGAATTTCTGAAATACATTCAGTTCAGTTTTTTTCAAATATATGAACAATAAGCGAACAATAATCTTCGTCTTACAGATAATTTAAGAAAAAGATAATCGATTTATGTGATATCACAACATCGTCATGATATTGTACTGAAATGCTATTCCCAATAGGCACGTTTTTTTTATTACAAATTATTTTATAAGAAACTCACCAGTGAAACCCACGAAAATTTAAGAAACTTTTACTGGTGAATAAAAAATCGTTAAGAAACTTTTGAATGATTATTTCAGTGAAAAATGTGTTTATAACTTTTTATCCTGTGCAATATATATCCAGTTTTTGCTAACGTTTTTGCTGAAAAAAAATTCATGGTAAAAACATACTTTTTTCATATAAGTTTCTGCGCTTGGCGCAGGGGGGCCCAGCAGGGCAACCCCGGTCATTCCTCTCGATGTGACCACACCTCGTGATTCCTTTTGACTTTGCCTGGAATTACAGAGAGTTAGCAGCTCTCCTCACACTTATATACAGTCTAGATATGTCTTACAATCACACTTATATACAATTAAGAAACCTTTTAGAAACATTTACTGGTGAAATTTGGTCCAAAATAGTCCAAAATTAAGAAACTTTCACCAGTGAAGCCTTTCTTGTATACTTACGTATACGTATGTTTCTTGTATAAAAAGTGTGTATACTTACTCGTACAGCCAGGCGTAAAACCATTAGGTGAATTTGATCCTTCCGGGCATCGAGTCTCGGTCCCTACGAACAAAATATTCAATTAAGATATCTCGAAAGATTGGTGTATATGCAAACAGGTATATCCAGGCTGCATTTAAGACAGATCCAGACTGCATATACAAACAGGTACGCTCTACATATCACTTTTACGAATTTCTTTTAATTTACAAGTGACTCAAGAAATATTCTGACGATTGATAAATCAATTGATAAATCTTTAAAATTTATTTGTCTTCAAAAAGGGGAAAGAGAAAATTAAAATATCGAAAAATTGCCGTTATTTTGATAATGTGAACATATGGATTTTTCAATTTAGAGAGTGAAAAATCTACATTTAAAAACAATTTCCTTGAAATTTATTATTCTTGTAAACTATTCTTATTTTGTGCATGGTATATATTTATAACATTTGATGCTAAGTATTAATGCCAAGTCGCTCTTAAGAACACAAATTCCATTGAACCTCAGCTGCTTTTTGAATATTCAATATTTTGAAAAATAGTTTAATAAACCATATCTCTAGTTGAATACACCACAAAAGCGAGATTGGACACAAAGATAAGCTTTCATGACTTTCCAAAGGTCTGAAAATGTTTTAGGTCAGCCGTTATGCAAGATATTTTCGTCTCGTAACTTTCAGAAATAGAGTCACAAGGAAGTTTGTTACTTATAAAAGTAACCGCTTTTGACAAAATCTCTCACAAGTCAAACATGTGAGAGTGAAGAAATCTGTCATTGTCATAACTAAAAATACCGGGTGACCCCAAAAAACGTTCCGACGTTCGAAAAAAGCCGAAATTCGAGTGTCTTACCAATGAAGCTCACTTTTACGTTGCCATGTACAAGAAAGGCTAAATTAATTGTGGCAATGTCACCAGCACATTAAAACAATGTAATTTTGCCAGTTTAAAAGCGTTCAAAAAATAATTAAATAACGTTATTGCCAGTTGCCATCACTTCATATTGTTAGAAATTTGATGCACAAATACCATTTGCATTAAACGCATTAAAAGATTTTTCTTGAATTTTAATTACAATGAGTTTGAAATGTATAGCTCAAAATTCAATTTTTCAAGTTGAAATTACGTCGTCATTCCTAAAAGCATAGTCTCAAAGTTACCAAAATAATGGCAGCTTCTAAAAATAATTTGGTCCTTCGTACGTACGTAGAAAAACAAATTTTTGAAATTCGTAACAAAACTAAATTTTGGTAATTTTTCAATCATCAGAATTTTTTGGGTCCACCGGTGCTTATTAATAAATATAAATAAAGACATAAGTTACATTTACAAAAGTAATTATTGTACCAACCTGCACAATATGCCATACTACAACCAGGTGGCCTTCTGAGAAAATAAACATAAAACTCCTTGTTTCCATCCTTGCATTTCTTTGCCTTTATACCCCATGATGACGCACAACAATGACCTTGCACTCTGACACAAGCTGTAATGTTTGTCACATCTCCAGCATTCATTGGTAATATTCCGTCTGCCCAAATAGATCCACTTGTGCCTAAAAAGAATTTTTTTGATTTGCATTATGTGTAAATGTTATATGTGGCTGTTGATTTATGTAAAAGGTTGGTCATATCCAGGTGCGACTTGCTGCTTTTAAATTATCCTTCGGGTATATTAACCTTCCTTGTAGACTGGCCTAAATTATTTACAGTATTGATGTGCTCTCTGTGGTGTAGTTTTTTGTAATTTTAGTCTATTGTAAGTTTTTAGATTGAATAAAAAAAGGATGCAGTTTGAAAACAAGCTTACAGAGCAACTAATGGACAATTACAAAACACTAATATATTTACTAAATTATTGTTTAAATTTTCATTTTATATATTTTAACTGCAGTTTTACATATATTATATATCTTTGTATTACATATCTTTATGTTATCATATATAATGTTTTTATGTTTTTATATATATATACTATTAAATCTGTCCTTTGCGGCCCAAGCTCAATAAGCATGCTTTCCTTGGTTCGCGTAGAATGCAACTTTTTTACGTAGCTATGTATTCATTGCATTTTGCAAATGATATTGAATTAAAAAATTAAAAAACAAATTTTGATATTTGGAACTGTTTACACAACAAATATATGGATTAGGCCTTTAAGAAAGCGATATAGCCTAACATCATATAACCCATTTCAGTTCTCGAGTGGGGAAATCTTTTACCATGTTGCCACTTTCAGAAATTTTGCGAGCACTCCTCTTTAACAAATCTTACAAAAGATCCCACATAAAATATTATACCAATGCTGAAATAGATAATGTTGCAATGGGGAATATTGAATTAAAATTTCTTGGAATATGAACTGTTGGATTTTGAAATGTTGGATTATGGAATGTTGGAATGGAAAATGTTGTAATATTGAATTTTGGAACGTGAAATTTTAGACAGTTATAAACACATTTTTCAAATTAAGATATTGAATGCTAGGTAGAATGTCTTCAATACATCTTTATTATTTTAGTAAAATACATGTATTGAACCAAATACAAAACAAAAATGAGTAAATAATAAAAAACGCGGTTAATTGTTTTGTAATTTACTTACCGCATGCAAATTGTGGAGGGCACTTATCCGGAATTGTGACTCCTGCTCTGCTTGTAAATCTGTACCATCCAAGTGCAAATGGAATGTCACAAAATGCTCCTTGTGATGCAGGATCTAATATATATCCAGCACTTCTTTGATATCTCTTCAATTCTATATAATTTTTACATCCATCTGTGTAAAAAAATTGTGATTTGAAAACATCACGCTAGAAATCCACATCGAGCAGTTTTAACGTTTCGTCTAACTACGCACGGCAGTAGTTTCACATTTACACCAAAGATTTAAACCCCCTAAATTTAGACGCCGTTTACACGATGCTGCGGCATGAAATTAAGAATGACATGAAATTGTTACGGGTTGGCCTCTCGTCTCCACGATGCCCATACGAAATGATGATGGGTCTGCTAGCTAAATGAAGCAAAATGAAAACAGAACGCTGACAGGCTTGACGTGAAAATGGCATCACGTAAATATCTCGTACGGCATGATTTCGTGACGCTTTTAAAATGAAACCAGTCCATATCAGTTTATGGGAACTAATCTATATCACGCAAAACATGCAAATTGAGGAGAATAACGTTTTTGTTTCTTGCGATATGTAATAGTTCCAGCGAACAGACACGAACCAACACTTTGAGATTGATCTACAAAGATCATTTTTACAAAAGCTTCAAAAACAGAGCGTGCAATTTATTTTATTTCAGCTACCTAAAACTGTATAATGTCGCGGTTAGGAGAATACAGACGTGATCAACCAATCAAATATTTGAGGCCTACATGTTAGTCTAAATGCTAGATCAACCAATCAAATATTTGAAGCATATATGTTGGTCTAGATGTTAGATCAACCAATCAAATATTTGAAGCATATATGTTGGTCTAGATGTTAGATCAACCAATCAAATATTTAAAGCATACATGTTGGTCTAGATGTTAGATCAACCAATCAAATATTTGAATCATTAATCGTGTTTTAAAACCCATGGTTAAAGCTAAGGTCAACACAACACTTACCAGCTTTAACTGCAGTGCAACCAAAGAAAGTAATAAGTGCGATTACAAACAAATGCTCCATTGTTTTTCTCGGCTTTGTATCTTCTGTTGCAACCTGCATCAAAATGATAACTATCTTACAAATGGACTTTGCATGGATAGAATGTAATAAGCAAATACCTTGTTTATGTTGTTGAATCCCTATTGACAAAATGACAATAGTTAAAACACATTGAAAATATCAAGCACTACGGTAGAAACCCGCACAAAAACAATAACATTTGGGCTAAAATCAGGTCCTCCCATGGTTCATAGTTCCATTATAAATTTATAAATTTATATAAATTTACATAGCTCCCTTTGGATTTTTAAAAGTTCGTTATAATTATATCCGAAAAGTTCCCCAAAACTCGAAAAGCTCTTCCAATGTTCCCTTTATCCCAATAAAAATTTACAATATTCTCTTGTTCCCATCAATAAAAGTTCTCTTGTTCCCCAGAACCTCTGAGAGAGCCTTTGAAATTCTTCCATCACTTTTTGACAAAATTAACTTTAAAGCAGTGAAAGCTCTAAGAGAATCTGTAAATTTGAGAAAGTGTAAATTTTTGTTGTAATTTATTTAGTCAGCTCCCTTTCCCCGATGTTTTAAAAGGTAGTTAAATTTGAACCTAAGTCGCGCAGGTGTCCAAAAATCTATCGCGCGGGTTTCTACTCAATTTTCATTTCGAACCGAATTGCTGCTGAAAACGCTGCCCATACAAGGCCCTCTTCAATTACTTTGTTTTCGTATTAAAAAGGATCAAACAATCGGTAATAATATAGTAAGGATAATAATAGTAATAATAATAATAATAATATCAGGATCTTGACGCCTTTCAGTTTATTTCATTTGATGATGCCGAGAAGCAAAAAATATCATATAACATTAATATCAATTCGGACAATCAAACTTTCGGGCAAAATTTTAGAAATATTTTTTATTAAAAATAGTTTTTCTAAATTCGTCCAATACACCCCTCAAGTTAAACTTAGAAGAGAATTGGGAAAATATAATCCTTTTCCTGTGGAAAGTTGCTTGATAAACTGAAAATATGAAAGTGACAGCTTTACAAAAAGTGTCCAAAATGTTTTTGTCCGAAGTTGTTTGTCCAAAATTTTTCAGACATATTACAGGTAGTAATATTGTGTTGTGCAAGACTAATATCATATTATGTTGATGATTTCCAAATATTTTTAAAACCGTCGCAAAATTATGAACATATAAGGAAACGCATTCACTGTCAGTTCAATACGCCCAATTGCGCAAGCAAGTTTTTGAAAATAGTTATAAATTTAATACCTTAATGTATAGGATGAAATATTGCAAAGTTGCATGAAAACATTTGGCCCGGTTCCTTAAACAGCTTTACGAACCTAAAGAAAAAAAATATAATTTCGCCAAGTTAAACTCATCTGAGCACCAGGAATGCTAGAAAATGATTTGTTTTCATTTTCAATCCTTTTTGTTCATTTTAAACCTTATTTGCAACTTCATCTACTGTAGAACTCCTTTAATTCGAACTTTCTTGATCGAGTTCCCGGTTATCTCGAACTGTTGCTCTATATCCCTCAAGAGTGTTCAGTGTTGATTTGAGATAGATTTAGTTGGTAGAAATTATACTCCATTCAATCGAGCTAAACCAAGATTTAACGTTTTCACCCAGAACAGGGCCGCAAATACGGACAGATTTCTAAATTTCTGATACTTCATCGTTAGTTTATATTTAAAATTAAATCGTTTTGTAAAATGCTACTTCATGCCAAATAAGACTTAGATAGGACATGCAGTTAATTAGAAATTAATCTGGGCGTGCACAGGTAAAATCAGTATGAACAGTTTTTTCATACGAGGGACATTAGCTTCAAGTTGGGGATAGAAGTTTCTACTTGAAGTAAATACTTTCCGAGATACCAAAAAACAATTTACTCAAATCTCAACAAGTGGGAGTGCGCTGCATAGGTGTTCCTTATGAAAAAAAAACGGTAGAACATTATTGAGAATACATTGAACAAACATATGATTACACTCATGGTGTTGTCTTGCATTTTTATTAAAACATCGGAATAAAAATTAAATGCAAATGTTTACTCTCACCCTTTTGGATCCTGCCAAAGGTTCAACCTGTCCAGTTGGCGTCGTTATGTTCTGTACATCACTTCCTTCAATTTATATTTGTGTACTGGATTAAAAAAAAACATAATTTAGAACATGACTCATCATTGTTCTTCATTTCCCTTGTCGTCGACATGGTATTATTTTTTATACCTACAATATCAAAATGTTAGATGAAACAGACTCGACAAGGTATTATTATGGAGAACTATAATCCGAGGCACATTCACCCCCCAGCTAACCCTATAAGATACTCAAAATTAGGGGACCCTAACTAAAAATGGTGATATTGTATATTTAATGAGCCTCTAGATATATTTTAAAATTTTCTAATAAGTTGTTGCTGGAGTAGACTAAATTTTGCAATAGGCAGTCTTTTTCCTCGTGCAATTGCATAACGAGAAAGAAAAGAATAGTTCCGAGCAAATTTATCTTCACGTGACATCAGCTAGTTAAAAGGCCCCAAACAAAGTTATTGCAACCCTGCCTACAATATCAAAATGTTAGATGAAACAGACTTCCTTTCATTTTGTTTGCAAATATCAATGCCAGCAACTCTCTCAAAATCAGATCATGTATGCAATCAACAATGACCATAATATCTGCCATTATTGCCCCCCACAGTATGGAGCAATACCACCACCTTGTCGCGTATCATTTTTCTGTGACTGTGGCATAAAATGAAAAGTAAAACTCGAAAACAAAACATTAAAATAATGCATTGAATGTGAATATTGAAAGCCAGGACAGAAAAACTCAAAAAGTGGTTTTGGAACAAGTGGTCACATTTTGTTAACATCTAAAGGGAAAACATGACATAAACATCTAATCGCTTTGAAATTGGTGCGTCGATTCCACTACATTTTTAGAAACTTTTAGAGAGTTGGTACGACGTTTCCTTTTCTCAGCTCATCGCAAATCTTTCTCCACAGGGAAATGGTTATGATTGCCTAGTTTTATTTCAGTTTGATCTTAAGAGGGGCATTGAATGATTCTCGCAAATATTTTAAACTAAAAATATTACCAAAATGACTTTTGGATGTTTCTGGAAAGGTACAAAAAACTTTCGGACGATTAAAGATTCAGACAAAATGTTTGTTAATGTTAGTAAATAAAAGAAATTACTGAGTGCGGTGTGGGAAATGGTACCAACAAGTAGGCGATATGTTTAAAAATAACAACATGCACTGAAATACGGTAGCATAATTGCAGATATAAAATGACATATAAATTAACTCTCTATTCACGATGAATTTACATAAAAAACGGGCTTTCTCATGTCATGCTAAATAATGGTATCATGTCATGCTTAGTACATACAATTTCAAAACTATATCATAGCAAACACACAAATCAGAAAATATTTTATTAACTAATTAATTTTAACACTTCTTGGGTGGGGGCTAATTTGAAGTGGGACTCTTTCTTATAGGATAATTACACAACTATGAATACTACGGGATAACTAAACATTTAAAAGAACAATGTACATGAATATAAACAGAATTTCCAGAATAAAATGTAAAGTAACAGGCTTAAATGAAGTACGAAATTCAAGGGTGGGGGAATATTCGAGGGGGGGGGGGGGAGAGCAAATTCAAGGATTTACGGTAATTTCCAATTAAAGGGAAATCCTTTCTAAGTATAATTTTACAGCGGGTTGCATTTACAAAGCAACTTAAAATATCTATTTATCAAAACTATCTGAAATATCATATTATTATCAAAACAATACAAACAGTCATAATACAAACTTTACAATCATTAAAAATTGCATGTTTTCTGGTTAGTGATTAGTTTGTTTGATGATGCTGTAGAGTGGTAGTCTCTTCCACCGTTTGGACATGACACTTTTACAATCTTACAGTGTCAACAGTTGGTCCTACGATTGTCATAACACAATATCCCAGCTTGTTTAATTTAATAAATAATATCTTTTTTAAATATCTAACCCGACAATATCTGTTCCCAAAAATTTTGCAAGCATGCTGTTTCACAATTATTTTTGCAAGCATGCTGTTTCACAATATGTTAAATTTTAAAGGCACTTTCACAATGATCATAAATAAATTGACTTTAAAAAGTGTGTATTCTGCTATGAGCATTAAGGTAACTGGAATACTTAAATCTTTTGCCACATGTACTGCAAACATACGGTTTCTCACCCGTGTGAACCCTCTGGTGCTTCTTTAAACTGCTAGATTCTCTAAATTTCTTCTCACAAAAGTCACATGGATAGCGTCTCTCACCTGTGTGCATCATTTTATGTACTTTTAGGGCACTTGATGTACGAAATCCCTTGCCACATGTTTCACATGAATACGGTTTCTCACCGGTGTGTATTCTCTTGTGCCCTTTGAGATGATGAGCCAATTTAAAATCCTTTCCACAACTGTCACAAGCGTAAGGCCTCTTGCTAGTGTGAATCCTCTCGTGAGTTCTGAGAGTACAGGTTTGGGCAAACATTTTCCCGCATGTATCACAACCATACGGTTTCTCACCTGTGTGAACTCGTTTATGCATTATTAAATCGCAAGATCTCCGAAATACCTTCCCACAATAGTGACAAATATAATTTTGTTGGTTTGTGGATGTTTGCTTCTGGGCTTCTTCGTGTATTGAATCGATAAATCTTTCACCTTTAATATCTCTATTTTCATTGACCATCGGATTATTGCTGTTTTCCACAGTACTACTTTCCTCAACAACATTTGTAAGCCTGTATTTTGTTTGCAGTGCAGATGGCCGATTGGCTACTTTATTTTTGGTCTTTGTAACATTCACCATTCCTGAGGCAATGAAAAATTATCTTCAAAATAATTACCTGCACCAAATAATGCCCCAGGAGGGTGCAACTGAAAAAGATTTTACATAAAAAGACTAACAAGGAGCTGACAGGGTTTAATTTTTTGTAAAATATTCCAGCATGTTATATTTTCCACTTTCAACAGGGTAATTTAAAACTCAACATTCCTTTACAGAGTAATTTTAAATCGCTAATTGAACACTCTTTCTGTAAAAATTTTTAAGAGAGGATAATTGTATTTTTGAGAAAAAATTCCAGAACGGGTCTGATAATAGTTTTCTGTAGGCAGATCTCCGTATTCAACAATCAACACCAGTCACTTTGTGGCTATTGAATTAAATTGCTGAGTGCCAACAAGCGACTAAGTTATACAAGAAAACAGTTGCACTCTATTGTTCAGTTCAATCTCATTTCGGAAATTTTTAGCTAACCAAATCAAATCACTCGCAGTCGGCCAAATTTTTTCTTATATAACTTCCAGTCGCTGGTTGGCTTTAATCAATTCAATTCAATAGCAACAAAGCGAATAAGTAGCTGGTCTAACTGCAACCCTCGGCTCCATGCAACCATTGATCCTGTCACCGCTAGAAAGACTATTGGCTCATTGATAATATTTAAAAATATTAAAGTATCAGGGGGGCAAGCATATCAACCTATGAAGCCAATTTCCTCTGCTTTTCAGTTGTTTTTCTAAAGAAAAGACAAAAATAAAAATAACCCACTTGAAGTTACAAACAGCAACAGAACATTCGGGATTTCGTCCCTGTAGAGTGCAAGTATATTCTGTAGAGTGCTTTGCATTATAAAACATTAGGATACAGCAATTTCACGTTAAGCTGAATAGAAAGAATGCTTACCTCCAAGCAATATTGATGACTTTCGTGATTTCCTTGCAGCAAGCACCTCGTCCGCTTTATGTTTCCTCGGCTTTCGAGTTGGCAAGTGTTTATTTATTACTCTGTTAAGATTTCCAAGGGAAGACAACTGGGTATTATTTTGCTTCTGACACTCTTTGGAAACAGAAAATTCGACGTGTAAATTAGGTGACTGATCTCTTCTTTCTTCGCGACTTCTATTTACACCAGCCTAGAAAAATAAACTGGTCAAAAATAGCCATTGTTCAAAATTCTCTCAGAATCGTAAATAGCTACACGTAAATAGTTAGACTGGTTACATGTGCTCTCCAATGCATAGAGGATCTGTGTAGTTTCTTCGACTTGTTCAGAACAACAAATAAAATAAGAAACAACACGGAACAAAACAGAACCTTCAGAACAACAAATAAAATAAGAAACAGCACGGAACAACACAGAACTTTCAGAACAACAAATAAAATAAGAAACAGCACGGAACAACACAGAACCTTCAGAACAACAAATAAAATAAGAAACAGCACGGAACAAAACAAAACCTTCAGAACAACAAATAAAATACGAAACAGCACGGAACAACCCAGAACCTTCAGAACAACAAATAAGATAAGAAACAGCACGGAACAACACAGAACCTTCAGAACAACAAAGAAAATAAGAAACAGCACGGAACAACACAGAACCTTCAGAACAACAAATAAAATAAGAAACAGCACGGAACAACACAGAACCTTCAGAACAATAAATAAAATAAGAAACAGCACGGAGCAACACAGAACCATCAGAACAACAAATAAAATAAGAAACAGCACGAAACAACACAGAACCTTCAGAACAACAAATAAAAAAAGGAACAGCACGGAACAACAAAGAACCTTCAGAACAACAAATAAAATACGAAACAGCACGGAACAACACAGAACCTTCAGAACAACAAATAAAATAAGAAACAGCACGGAACAACACATATAAAGTCTGCATTGGAGAGTAGGTTACGTTATTGCTTTGCTTTCTCTGCTTTCTTTGGTTTGTTGACGTCACTCGAATACTCGCTATCTCGAAAACATTTTTACGAATACTCGCTATCTCGAAAATATTTTTACGAATACTCTCTATCTCGAAAAGAGCGTATGATTACACATTCATTTAAGTAATAGTTTACATTTTTGCTATATGCCGTATTTTTGTTGTATTAATTTGCGACATTAACATCGATAGACGTTTTTCCTGGAAGCACTTCCATAGCTATATTTTTACAGGTTACCTTCTTATCTGCTCTGCAATTAGCCCACTCAGACCCATCTGCATTGAAATCTTCACCGTTGAGATACGAACTCGTAAGCACTGGCACATCAATTTCTGCATCCATATCGTCAACCATTTCACCCCTTACTTCCGCGATTGTAAATCCTATATTTTCCGTGACTTTATCGCCAGGATCCGTTTTAACTACAATTTTTACGTCTTCTCTTTGAAATTCTTTGCATGGTACCGCTCCACAATTTACAACATTGTCGACAACATCTGGAGCTTCACTCCTTACGTGTTTATGCGTAATTTCTTCTCTTGTGAAACTTTCACAGGTCACCTTTTCCTTTTGCGCTTCTCGGTTTGCCAACTCTTCATCCGTCACTATTCTACAACATACAGTATCATGGCCTTCGATCTTCACAGTTTTAAGCTCATGATTTCCCGTTCTTCTTGCTGTACCAATTTTATCTTCGTATGTAAAAACTTCCCTGAAGAACTCTCCATCTGAGAAAAATTCATCAGATGAGCCGTCTTTGCTTTCCGAATCAGACAATATTTTTTCCACAAAATTAGTGTGCTCAGCATCTGTCGCCATATTTTCGTCATTACCTAAACAAATGAAATCCATTTCCATACTCTGTTCATCCACAACATTTTCAGATAGATATTCACTGTTAATAATGTTATTTTCACCATTTACATGCTCCAATTCTTCATAACTTATCTTGCTTCCAAGTTTGTCGACAACATTCGAGTCTTCATCAGAAACGTTTCCAGATGCTATCATTTCATCTGCTTTGGCTTTGTTGTGTATTTTCTTGGTGAAATTTTGTAAATAAACCTGTAGATGATAAATCAAAACAATTGATATCAAAACAATTGAAATCAAAACAAATAAATGCATTGCACTCCCAATGTGAAAACATTGCAACTTTTCTTTTCATCTCGTTTGGCTCATTATTTACGGTACATACTAGCTAACAAAAAATGTTTTTAATTTTATTTTGAATTTTAGTTCTTTGACTTTTCAAGATACACTACATTCAACCAATTCACTGATTTTACTGCAGATGAAATACTTCATTACAGTTCTGCAAGCAAGATAACATGGAGGTCAAGATTCATGTGATGTATAAATAAACTTACAAAGTCAGGATCACCTTGCATCAAACATTTCATCTTCAGTTTAGAATGAATTATTTCTCTTTCTTCAACAGCCTCGTTTACAATCACCTCTTTCTCCATATGACTCTCCAGAACATCAACCAACTCCCTATATTTGCATGTTTTCATTTTGTGATATCCAACATTCTCTTCTAAGTATTTCTGAAACAATTTTTCATAATATCAGTGACAATATTAAGGTGATAATGTGGGTCAATTCTAAAAATACACATAAATAAAATGCTGGTATAATGTAAATCCTTTAAAATATCATAATATTTAATTAAAATATCAACTGTTTTGAAATCTAATTTGACCATTGTGGTGAATTTTTGCAATTGGTAATAAGTATGTTTGAAATTAACAACATAAGACCCTTTGAAGAATTTGATTTTATATATGGCTCAAGAAAAATTCAAATGAGTTCTCTGTAGTCCAGTTGTTTTCTATGTTAGCACAGTACGATGGAATTCCTTTGGTTAAGTGATAAATTTAAACTATTTATTGCACAGTAAATACATCAAACACAATCCAATACATCAAATACATCAAACATAATCAACATTTGTATGTTTGTTCACCTGATATCTTCTCAGATGATCAGAAGAACTGATGTGTGCATAAATGCCTCCTCTATTTCTGATATAATAACTGCAAAGCTGACATTCAAATCCTGGCAATGGCATGATAAATTCACAACCTTAAAAAAAATATGTAAAATTACTGCTTTTTAAAAAGTTCCAAATAATGTACTTAGAAAATTGTTTTGTTTAGTTGTTAGTTTTGTAGAATTAAATGTGAGCAAAATATGCTGCCAAATTGATTCAATTTAATGCACCTCTGGCAAACTCTGCAGACTGGGGAATAGATTACATTACAATGTAATACATTATGTTAAAAAAAATTTGAAAAAACATTTCTAACCATGGTAATGCTTTTCACATGAAAAATCCACCAAAACTACAGCTGTTTCAAAGATATGTCTGATGATAACATCATTATCTTTCTTCAGTGCAGTCTCATAAGAACCTGAGCAAAATTCTGTTTTGTCACCCAAGATTTCCATCCTTATTTTTAGTTTAGTAACAGTACTGCAGCTTTCCCTTTGTTTCTTCTATATGTCTGACAAATATAAATGGTTTAATTTTTATTGTGAAATGATGACATAAAATTATAAAATATTTATTTATTTGATAAAGTCATGGAAAATTTACTAAATAATGTTACTTGGATGTTGTTGTTCATTTGTAGATCAGAAACTCAGATAAACACATAGATAGTTGGACCATGTATTATTAAACCTTCTTTGGTAACAACATTTGGTACGATTGTCAGTTAGTGCTACCAGACTGGATTCTCTAATATGTGCAGAAAAGTATTTGGATGGAGACACTAGAAAAGCAATATACTGTTTTTCAAACAAAGGTTAGTACCCAGAGGTGAAATCTTCTCAAAATATACTGAAATATTAAAATAAAGATCTGGCCATACATTAATAAAATAAGCATTTTAAAAGTTCTTAGAAAGATTTAAATGCGGCTTTTATTTCACTTTTTAAAACAGTATTAGTTGGAAAAATATATTACTGTGATTATTACAATTGACAAAATATTTATCAAACAACATACATACATACAACAACAACAACAACGATAAAAATATTTTAAAGAAATGAAGTTTAACCACTACAATTCATCACAACAACTACTACACTAATCTTGCTTGATCCTTTTGTTTTCCTTACCAAGTATTATTCTCGTAAGCCTCGGTGGTAGAAGTAGAGCCAATCCAACCATAGGGCAACAGAGCATTTACAGCTGGCTTAACTTGCTGCTTGTTTTGTTTGGCAGATCTTTTTTGCTTGGCTCGGCCCAGGCTTCAATCTAATGTTAAATTAAGGCGGGAAAATTGAACAAGAACAAGTACCCTTTTTGCTGATTTTCGAGATCATATTAACAGTTTACTGTCGTTTTACGCATTTGCTTCTTCTTGTCTGTGCATTTCGCATATTTTGTTTGCGAAAAATTCTGGCACGATAGTAGCATTTTTTACTGCTATAAATCACACACAAAAACTGTTTATCATTATTTTTGACGAAAGCACACTCATAAACAATACATCACATAATTGAAAGCAAAATATTAAAAATACAATACCAAGGAATTATGCCTTATTTCACTGACTGGTCATAAACTATGGCCTGGAGGGGTAGAAACATTTTGGTAAAAATGAAAAAACAGCCCAGACCCCCTTGAATAACTGGCTTCAGACCCCACTAGTTCTGCCATAAACAATTTCAGACCCCATCATATTTGATAACTCGTATCTCGACATATGCAACACATAAATAAATAGACTATTTGGTACATTTTCCCATAATAAAAATAAAAAAATTTAACAAAAGTAAATAATAAAATTAAACAATTAAAAGTCGTCTCAGATAAACATCTTGTATGCATAGGCTGATTTATTGATAGTTTATTGCAAATATGCAAAATAGATGTAGTTGCCTGTTAATGACTGTCCTAAATTCTTTGAAAATTTTAAGACCCCAACAAAAACTACATAAAATATTGCAGACCCTTGCTGAAACGCGCCCATTCCTATTTTGGCCATAGTTTAAGACATGTCCCTGTGGACAATTGGGTCAATGTCAACATTTGCTTTTTCGCGCTGCACGTAAGATTCTTTTATCTCGCTTTCACGTAATTGCTATTATCTCGAATCACGTCCAGTATATAATTCCTCTGCTCCACGCAACGATGTTTTATGATGCCCTTATTTCGTCTCATGATATTACCGTAATTTAAAGTAAAAGTAAAAGAAATTCAATTTAAGTTCGCCTGAGGATTTTGGAAAATTAAAAAAAAATGAGAATACTGATATTATGCTCCCAAATCAAACTTTACACTTATGTACATATTAAACAAGAAAATACTTAAAACAAGATAAAAATACGTTTAAAAATCCCAAAAAGACTCAAAAAGTCACACTCTCTACCCTATTTAAAAATATTTTCAAACATACGCCCAGGATTTTTCAAAAATCATGATCAATTAAACATCCGATACAATATAGAACAAATACGTAAACATCAAGAGCTTCCAGACAAATAAAGTTTTGGACAAAATTTTATCCAAAAATTCAATCGTCCAAGAATTTACCTTCACCAAAAAACATTCAAATGTAATTTGGTAGTATTTTTTGTTCAACATGCTTTTGCTAAAATGGTCTAGTGCACCTCCTTCGTTGAAGCTAGAATTTAAATAAAATTGGTTTGCTTCATGAATTAAATAAGGAAACTTTGCGACAGCTCTGCAAAACGTAGGCCTATCCAAAACGGTTTTGTCCAGAATTTTCATTCCTTAACTTCTTGATGTTTAGCATTAATAATGAGTGTCTAGTGTATAACTATATCTTTTAATAAAACTACTGGTGCTGGTAGCCAATCTCGCGCAAATATGATCTTCTCTATACCGTAATTATTCGATTAAGCCCCCCCCCCTATTTTTCAAAGCATAAATCGAATAAGCCCTTCTCTAATATTCCATTAGATTCAGTAAGAAGACAACACATTGATTACAAACTTTCCAGAAATTCTTTTTCGTACGACTATACCTATGTTGAGTTTCATATAAGATAAGTTTTTTAGATAATACTCATGCTTTACTTTAAATAACTCCCAGAAAGCGGACTTTTCAATGAGCCTCTCCCCCTGTCAAAAGTCAAATTTTGTTAAATTATTACGGTATAAAACAAAATTATACTCAGCAAGAGGCAATATCTACTCTGCCAATAGATAATGCATTTGCTAATGTAGGATTTTTACACGTTTGGAATAATTTTGCATCGCTTTTGACAAAATTAACCTTAAAAAGGGAAAGTTAATAGGAGATTTTGTGAATGAAAACAAATGTCCAATTTTTGTATCTTTCTTTAGGTATTTAGTCAATGCACCCTTTTTCTATCCCCTAGCTATATTTCCTAAATGCGTTAAATGAACCCTCCGCAGGGTAAGTCCCAAAATATAGGTTTGTGGTTCATTCATAATAAATGTCATGACACTTAAACATTCATCATAAATTTGATTAATATAAATAGATCTTTGTTTGTGCAGATTTTAAATACCAACACTTTTTCACTCTTCAGGACTAGCAACATGATACTTATAATCAATGATTTTAAATGGAACACTAAATTCCTTCTTCGATACAATTATATATCTCACATTTCCTTCTCGGTATCGAACGACTTCTTAACAAATGTTTTAGGGTCTAGCCTTCTTTGTTCACTGATTGGAGACAGACGACCATTTCTGTGGGTTTAGTTCATCGATGACTATTTCTGTGGGTTTAATTTGTGTTTGTTTCTTCTTCTTCTTTGATTTAACAACAAGTAGTGCGATGATTGCAATGAACACAATCGCGCCAAGGACAGAACAAACAATTATGACTGTATTGTTCATCTTGCTGCCACTCTGGAAATTATTTGAAACTTTTGGCTTTTTTGTTGTCATTGTTGCTTCTTTCGTTGTCATTGTTGCATCTTTCTTTGTCATTGTTGCATTTTTCTTTGTCATTGTTGCATTTTTCTTTGTCATTGTTGCATCTTTCTTTGTCATTGTTGCATCCTTCTTTGTCATTGTTGCATCTTTCTTTGTCATTGTTGCATCTTTCTTTGTCATTGTTGCATCCTTCTTTGTCATTGTTGCATCTTTCTTTGTAATCGCCAATGTTGCCGGCCCTGGCGACGGTGTCGAGCAGTTCCCAGTAAAATCTGTCAAAAGAGAAATAGATTATGCATTACAGAAAAAGTTACTATTTTGGCGTCCGAATTCCCATGGTCTTGGTTTACAAAAATAAATTGTGTGCGTAAATATAAATATATATATAAAAGAGGGTAGCCTATGTTTTGAAAAACCAGTATATATTGATGTATTCATGACTTTAAAAAATGCTATCAACCTCGTCCCCAGAGCTTTTATGCTTTCACAGCAAAGCCCTGGATAGCAGAGACCCCTTTCTGCGACTTAATTGGTCGATGCAGATTCCTTTTTCTAATTATGCAGAACTTTTTGCTGTTTGGTTCCCTGTAAATATGTTTCCCTAACCAAAACAAATGTTACGAAAGCAAAAATGTTACAGTATGAACAGTATTTGAACGGTTGAAAAATGGCGGCGGCCTGCCCTTCCACGAAAAACCCCGAACTGCAACCAAGGTCTTCTTGCTTCTGCCGTCATCAAACTTTGCCAGCAAAGCATGAAAAATTTCTCTTTTCAAGGCTTTTAAAAATGAATTAAATTTTTTTCAGTGAACATGGGCTATTGGAAACAATATAAAACATAAATTGACAAAAAAATTGTCATACCTGAAATGGTGAAAAGTTGGGTTAGAAATTCTTAATGTTAGAAAATTGGAATGTTTTGGAAGTAGATATATAACATATAGCATACCTTTCGTGAACTTATTTTTGTTTACACCAGGATTGCAGCGATAACATGACTGACTGGGGTGGGTTTCTCCCTTGCGAAAACAATAGCCGTTGATGAAGCAAGATTCCAACTATCAATAAAACAAAAGTAAAAATTTGAATAAATTAGATAAATTATTCCAATCAACATTAGTTTGAGTTCATTCTGAACTAAAACTTCTATTACATGCCTTAGAATCTACTCCTATTACATGCTTTCCTGAAGAATTCACATTTTATTTATGCGAGTTTTGCTCATTGTTTTAAAGTCAGTCTGTTTATCTATTTGTGCCATTGTCCATTCTGCCGTTTATACATCGTGTCGTAAAGTTTCAAATTATGTCGTACTATTGTACATTATGTCGTGTTATTATTGAAATTATGTCGTACTATTGTATATTATGTCGTTGATTGCTATCAATAATAATACAATAGAATGAAAGACAGCAAAATATTGGACACTTGTTAAAATTTGCATTTTCCCAATTCACCAGGGGGTGGACCAAAAAAAGTTCCGATGCTTGTTTGGCTATCCCTTAAATGATGCTCTCACCCAAATAACGGAAATAAACAAATGTGTTTTTTTAGATTTCAAATGAATTGAAAACGCTTCTTGAAAGACTATTCCATGATTACACCACGTGAAGTAGATCAGACAGACGTGAAGTTTAAATGGCCTATTCAATGTTTTAGCTTTGTCTTAAATTGGTATACATGTGCATTTCACTTCTGCTTTGTCGACTTTATGTAGCAGTATTGAACTCACGGAGCAGAGTTTTTGACAAAACTGTTTTCGTTTCTTTTGGAAATCTAAAGAAACACTATCTTTATTTGTGTAACTTGGGTGCCTTAAAAACAACTCAGAAGGTTGCACTGTGATCCAGCTCTTTAGAAATTGTGGAATAAATTCGAAAAATGAAGATGTTAATATTATAAAAAATTTATCAACAATTAAATAAAAGAGGCTGAGCTATTTGGAATTGAAAGTATATTTGAAATCGGATTTGTAAAAGCCGAGTAATGGCTTTCGAAAGTTTCGGGAATTTGATATTCTTTGTTTACATTGCGATTTCCTTTTTTTTGTCAATTTCACTTGCCAATGCCTACAGTCTGGTCTGCTATTTAGAGAATTCGACTTCGCATTTAAAATCCTTAATCGCATAATGTTATGAATGCTTTTGGAGTGAGGCAGATAAAGAATTTAATGCGAAAATTGTAAGCAATTGGCAATTTCCCACATAAAGCTGAGTTGCGCTGGCTTACCAATTGACTATCCAACTACGAGCGGGGACAACACCAACAAAGGCCCCACAGCTATCCGGTTTTTTCAGAAAACTGAGCAGCAATATCCAAGCTTGTTTAAAGAACTAATAATTTGCAGTCTGGTAGAAGAAGATTGCAAAATACAAGAAATGATATAACATAATCTATATTCTGGACCCTAGAAACATAGAGTATATCTCTATTTAGAGTATCTGGAACCTAGAAACAGGAAATTAGCAATTAATATGAAACATAAATATTCTATTTTACATATTTTCATACTATTGGCCCGTTATCCAGCTTTTTGGTGAGCTTCTCTAGCTTGATTTGGGGAAAAGAGGAGAAGCTAACTTGACATTTACGTGGTTACTCAAAATGCAGTCCAACTTAACGATGCAATAATGTTTCTGGGAAGATAATTTCATTTGTCCTTTGGAGAAATTACTCCATTCTCTGGAAACAATACTCCAATAATGCTCCACTTTAGACTGAAACAGGTTTCACTTTTAGGTAGATTTTTCTTGGAATCGTAAACCCCACAATTTTGGTGTTTTTCGCCATTTTGGGTGATAAAATGGCAATATCTTTTAATATTAAACAAATTTTTGAAGGCACTATAAGTTTAGGAGTGAAAGACGTTTAGCAATTTTCCGATTGCAAACCTTTGCTTAAAAAAATAAATTCCGAAATCTGTAGCATGTCGACGGAGAAATTCAAATTTCAACATCAGCATCTTCACAGGTGAAATCGTCCCCAGTGCAGGCCTACTTAAAAATGCAATAACGTTTTTTTCTGCACTAATTTGCACACGCCGTTTGGAAAAAATACTCCAAAGACGTTCTACTTTAGTCTGATAAAGGTCTTCAAGAGTCAGTTTTGGTCAGATTTTTTGTTTGCACCATAAACCTCAAAATGTTGTTTTTTTTTCGCCATCTTGAATGGTAAAATGGCAATATTTTTAAATATGATTTAAATTCTTGAAAGCATTTACATTTTTGAGAATAAAATATTTCAGCTATTGTCCAATAGGAACCGTTGCTTTGAAGAAAAAAGTTTCTAAAAGCGTTCGCATGTGAACGGAGAAATTGAGATTTCAAAATCGGGATACTTGCAAGTGAAATTGATGAAAAACAAGAAATTGCAATGTAAACAAAGAATATGGAATTCCCGAAACTTTCGAAAGCCATTACTCTTGTATTTAATTGTGGATAAATTTTTTTATAATATTAACATCTTTATTTTTCGAATTAATTCCACAATTTCTAAAGAGCTGGATCACAGTGCATGCATCAAGTTAATTATAGCGTTCAAATCTTTGAATGGGTGACCTCATTGTTTTCTCCTAACAAAACTGAATAGCATTCACGCCTCGGGGCATTGTATGAACGGGATCTCGACAGTTTTAGATTGATGACATTGTTGATTGGTTTGTAGTTGATTTGCCCTCTGAGAAGAAAGAGTTCAATCCTAAAAATGAGTTCAATTTTACATATAGTTCGAGGCACGACATTTTTAGATCACTCATAAATGTCATCAGGTTTAGGGAGATGTCACAGTAACCATAGAATTAATTGTACAAAAATACGCGAATTATTGTTTATAAGTGCGTGGGTGGCATGGCGTAGGATCCATGTACACGAGCACGAAAAAGTTCTTAAGTACGGCAGCATAGAGGAGAAATGTTTTTTATGCGCGCGCAAGCTTATTGAACTGGTTTTGAAATCGAGGTTAATCAGTCGCATATTTGAAAAAATGCCGCGAAGTGATTAATAATGGAATTTCTCCCTACCATTACTACCAGTGTCAGTGAGGTTTGCTCCGTTGTTTATTGTTTGAAGGCCACAAACAATGAATAAAACCAATATGGCGGAAGTTGCAACGAACAAAATATAAACAAATGAATATTTTCTTTCTACTAACGCATCCAAATTTTCCTGACATAACAGATACCTAATTCGAGCAAAATAATAAGTTTTCTATCAATTTGAAATGTTTCGCGATGAGGCTGCGTCCTGATTTTGAGCAAAAGACATTGAAATTTGACAATTTCCTGTCAACAATTTTTCAGCAAAACTTTAATAAATGTCGAAAGATATTCACCACAAAATTTATCGACGTGATATAAGCTTCAGAGCTGGACTAGGCAAGTACCAGGATATTTAGAATTCTGAGAATCTCAAAAATTAACATTCTTAACAGAAATCTTGGATATGGGAAAATAATTGCTTTGGCACATGCAAATGGCTACCCTGGAACCAGAGCCTCAAAAGAAAAAGCCTCTAAAGAAAAAACCTCAAAAGAAAAAACAAAAAAATAAAAAGAAAGGGGGAGAAAAATTCCTCCTCCTCCCTTTTTTTTTAATTTCCCTTCCCTTGTTTCCCTGTGTTATTTTTCCTGTGTTATTTTTGGGATGCTCTGGTTCCAGGGTAGCAAATGGCCTAAACAAAGATCAAGTTGGCCTACCAACCAGTACTACGAATGAAATTTGAAGTGTCATCCCAATTTTTTCAGCGTATGACACCGGTATACTCATTTTGCTAAGGTGTTGCAGAATATCTTCTGGGAAAATCTTAATGAGGCTGCGTCTAGTTTTGGAGAAAAACCCTGACGAATAAATCCTTCGTTTTCGTAATTTTTTTTGGTAATAGCAGCGAGAATAATTAAATTTTTTGAAGTAATTCCAAGATGTTGACAACGTTGAGCTTTGGTGAAAGTAATCCTTGACATAACAGGTGTGCAGTCAGCCAGGTTTGCAAGACAAAAGAGCGATTCCCAAGGGTGCAAAAAACATTTGAAATCCATTGACATCCTTCCTGGCAAAATTCCAAATTTACGAAATCAACAGAGATGAACAGGCGCAAAGTGCTCTGTTTCGGCGCAAAGTGAA
>JAYJMH010001566.1:0-55906 GCA_036873815.1 Phacellophora camtschatica
GGATAAAAGTTTTTATAATATTAACATCTTCATTTTTCGAATTTATTCCACAATTTCTAAAGAGCTGGATCACAGTGCTGGGAGACATATTACAAGAATCTTTCTTCTTCCAACTGACAATAACAACCAAATTGAACAGTCAGTCAAACCTGATACAAATGAAAATCACATTTTTTTCTCAATGCTAAATACAACCACAGAAATTCTTTTTGGACAACACAAAACTGAGACTTGGGCAAGTCAATGTTGGAATCGATTCTATAACTATAAGCAACGAAATGATTAAAAATTCAACAGCAGACATGCTTCATTTAATATGCAAAACATTCAACATATTCTTAACTAGCAGCTAATTACCTAAAACATCGTGGAGACATTGTGTCTTGGACCAATCACTCCTATGGGATCGTTCAAACGGCATGTCACGCTTGAGCTGAAATTTTCTTAACGGTTTGTCACAGACAACCCCCCACCCCCAACCGTTACGTACTTCTTGAACGAGAAAGGTAGTAATCCAAATAACCACCGTGGCATCTGTGTTGGTGGAAATGCTTTCTGAAACTGCTATGCACCTTACTAATAAATGAACGTACCAAAAGCTTTCATAGAACAAAATCATATCATCCATAACAACCAAATAGGCTTTCAAGAAAAATGCCGAACATCAGATCACATCTTGACATTGAAAACACTTATAAATAAACATGTGAAAGATAAATCAAAACAGAAAGTTCATGCTGCTTTCAATGATTTTGCTAAAGCGTTTGATACCGTGGATTGGATAGCACAATGGTCTCTTCATTAAGGTTTTTGATAAAGGTATTAAAGGAAACTTCCTCCGTCTTCTTCAAAACATGTACAGTTAAACAGACTGTGCAGTCAAAGCAAGCTCACAACACATTAACTTTTTTATTATCTGAAAGCCAATCTTCAACCTTTCAATAAATCATTTAGTAGATGATTCTTCTTATTCCTCTCCATTTAGTAGATGATTCTTATTTCCTCTCAATAAATCATTTAGTAGATGACTCTTCTTATTCCTCTCGAGCTGGGAAACGAAAAAATTACATGCCTCATGTATGCAGATGACATCATTGGGACACCATTATTCTTTCCTCCTCTCACTCTGTACTCCAAAGCTACTCAAATGCACTATCGGCAGAAATTTACCCCCTACCCCAACAATCTTTAACGAACTTGATTTTCGTATTAACGAGAATGAAATTAATGAAGATATTAGTTCACTAATCAAAAATTACGATGTCTGTTTATGGATTTTACGGATAGCGTGCGGAATCGAAAACTTAGAACATATAAACTCTTCAAACATGAATTTGAAGCAGAAAGGTATCTGACGCTCCTAAATTATTTTAAATCAAGAAAAATCCTCGCAAAATTCAGATGCAGTGATCACAACCTGCTTATCGAGACATGAATACATAGGGGTCAAGAATTATCGTAACGAAAATGCCAGATGAGTTGAGTTATCGTATTTAACGTGCCTTGCCCGCGAAAGTCTCGAGATGACTTGTTTCCAGCAGGGGACACGGAGATGTGTAAACTCAACGAAATTAAGGACGAAATACATTTTATATGTATCTGTCCAGCCTATAAATGCAATAGAAACATACTGTTTCAAATTGCAAATCCCCCTATGTCATCTCCTGATGAACTTTTACTATATTTTGTCTCGGGTACAGAAACATCTATCATTAATGCTCTATGCAATTTTATAAGCCACAACGGAAAAAGACAGCAGCGACTAATATTCATTTCTTCTTTTCCTTTTTCCTTTATTTTTCTAAATTTTGTTATTTTAGCATTAGTTGTAATTGTCTAGTTTTCATAGTAATTTGTTCTGTTGCCACCATACTTTTGTAAGTAGCGCATATGGCAATATTGTATAATTATTAGATTATCAGGGGGAAATGTTTTAGCCAATCAGTGCATTTGTTCAACGACCATGCAATAAGCCGTATTTACAAAAATATCTTTATTGGAATCAGTGAGCAGTTTCATTCAAAAATATCGGATTTAGACCGTTCAGTGTTTTATTGATCACTATTGCAAAGTTGCAAGAGTCCGTAGATTTCTCCGATGTGAGGAAATAGTATTACTTTTGGTTAATAATTGTTCGAAAGTTGAGTGGTAATCTCTTTAGGCTATTCTTAATGCTCTTTCATGTATTTTATTGATATGGTTGTTGCTTTTTCTGCTACAAAACATCCAAACTAAGGGGAAATAGTGATAAATTGAGAAAAATGAGAATATGAGAGTTTTTATCATGATTATTCGTTTTGTTTCGTTAATATACAAGGCTACTCATATGCCTCATATGCTACTGCATTCACTTTTTTTATCCTGCTTCTTTGAAAAAATTATTGATGTGGTCGTCAAATTTTGAGTTGATTGTTTATTGTTACAATGAGTAGTTTGGCATTATTTATTTCATTATTTGAAGAGTTATCGCTTACGTTTATTGAAGCAATACTATATTTGATCAAAGTTAATAGAAATAGAATTGACTATGATTTGATGGACTGAGTTGAAAGTTCATTATTGAGCCATTTCAATATGAGTATTAATTGACCAAATTGCGTTGTCATCAGCATAGTTGCATTATTTTTTTTTATTTAGAAATAGAAAGATATCATTAATATAGATATTGAATAGGAGTGGACCCACGATCGATCCCTGTTCAATTTCCATCCAATCGCTGTGTGTTGAGTTTATTTTAACATTATATTGCTAAGACAGCTATTCATTACTGTGACTGCAGTGTCATCAAATCCATATGAGCTACGTTTACCTAAAAGTATGTTATGAAGAAAACAATCAAAAACCTTTGATAGATTCATGCTTACAATACCTGCAACTCTTTGTTGATCTTGTTGTTCTCCTCCTCACTTCCCCCCGCAACCTCCTTTCCCAGCGCATTACGACAAAGAGACATGTTTAGTCTGAATTTTGATCTTGTATAAGGCGTATTTTCTTTTGATCATGCAAGACGTTAAGACGTATGAAATAATAAGACGTATTTTCATTTTCCAAAATTAGACTCAATTAATCAGCGACAACAATATTCAACAAACACCTAACAACTAATCTAATACAAATTATTATGCCTCTAAAATTAAATTTTCAGGCATTTATTAGTTTATTTCATTTTGGTATGTTTTTGTCGCCAAGGCCGTAGGAACAAAAAGAAAAGGAGTAGAAGCACGCAATGTTTATTAAAAAATTTAATGAAGTGCCCTTTTTGCGATTAAAAGTTCTGGAAAATGTCTCTTTCTATTTCCAAAATATGCAAAGGTTTTTGTTATATGAGTTTGCAAAGTGTTCCTAATTTCCAGTGCCCCTCCATTTTCAATAACGTTCCTTTGCCTGTTTGGCGAAATTACTTATCTAACGATGAAACCCATTAAACATACATTTGTACCAAGAGCGGAGTCAATCCAAGAAAAGTGGGATGGACTATGTGAAGGATTAATTGTCGAGAGGTAACTAAAGGCAAACATTTTTACACCGTTTTTGGTTAACAATAAATACTGACCGGAAAAAATAGTCTACTCCTTCGTGAAGCCCTTGTTCTCACTGTAAACAAATTTTTAACTGACCCTGGAAATATTTAACTGATATCTTCTTAAATGTTCAAGAAAAAGTTTTCTTGGAAAAAATTTGTTTTAGTAAAGGTAAGCAGTAAAGCAAATTCTGAGTAAAATCAACAAAAAAATCTATATGAAGAAAAACATATCTCTGTACAGGCGAACTATGAATGAAATACAAATGACACAATTTTAATTTTGGTTTCATGATTAGCAAAGTAAATCTGGACAGTATCGGTGGTCTGCATGCACCGCACGCCAACCTCCTTCGCAAAAACAATATTTCTAAAATTAGAATAAATTCAAGATCATTTAAAATATTCCCCTTCGACCAAAGGGTGTGATGTAAATGTTGAGGATCTTAAATAGCAAAAATAATTTGGTTTAATTACTAACAACTCAAGATGGAAGCTTTGGTTTCCCTCTGGATGGTAATGGAGGAGGGGGAGATGCAGGAAAAGGAACATTTTGTGTTGGTCTGTGTCCAGTGTATGGTTTATTCGAAGGTGGTTCAGCCTTTGGGGGCAGTACTGGGGGCGGTCGATTTGGGAGGGGAGGTGCATTACTTTTTCTTGAATCATTCGTTGTTGAGTCAGCTGGTTGATGTCGCGGTGAACCGTCGATTGGCGTAGTTGTAGCAAACCTGACAATACAATTGTGGTATTAGAAAATGTATCCATATATTATATCAATAGCAATACTTCGATTTATGTAATGAACAACAGATTTTGTAACAATAGTAAAATTTACACGTCAATTTGGCCATTCAAGACAAAGCGAATTCTCTCAAGCAAAAAAATCAAAACATGGCTTTGTTTTTTTAATGTTCTGCTTGAGAGAATTCGCTTTGTCTTCGATGGCTAATCGTTTGTGTCAATTTCACTATTGTTACAAAATTTGCCTCTGTTGAAATTATAAAAGGAAATCTATACTTTTGTTCCCAGAAACATTTTCAAAAAATCCCACAATGTGGCATATCGTATTTTCGAATTTTAGAACGATTAAATCGAATGTTTACGCAAGATCCTACTCTTTCATATGGGCAATCAAAACTAAAATAAACGAAGTAAGGGCCAGAAGTATTTCTGTTTGTGATATCCTTGAAAATGAGGTTAGATGACAACTAAAATGATCAGCTAGAAAACTATTTTAAAGTTTAAGACACTGACACGGTAGCCTGCGCGTATCATTAAAGTTTTGAGCCTGCACGCAAGATAACGCATGGCTCCTCCGTTAAATTTCTTTCAAGTTGGCAATCTTGTTTCGTTCCGCCGTCTGAACGCAGGCTAGCAATCTTTAATTAATTTAAACATTGTTAATGACAGCAAATAATGGCAGCCAAACTCAAAATCAAAGTACGCAAACACACAATAAATACTCACCCTGCAGTTGTAGACGGGGGGAAATCCAGTAATTTTGAAACTTCACTTAAAAGACTTCCAGCAACGGATGGCTCGCTGTCGTCATCAGATTTCAAAGGTGACAAAGGTGCACTTGGAGTAGGACTCAATTCTGATTCTCTTCTTGCAAACACAACGCCTGAAAAAGAATCAATTTTATTTGTAGAATGCAAAATAATACAAAAAAGAAAAAGTTATAAAAAGCATGCATCCTCCATGACCCAAATAAAGCGCAAATATTATCTAGCAAGGATGGTAAATCCAAATATAAAAAGAATTTACAATTTTCAACAAGATACAACAATACAGTAATACTTCGAGTAAACGAGCGGAATTAAAATTGTTGGCCTGTCTTTCGGAATTAATTGTCTGCTTTAAATATCAACTTCGAAATATCAACAACAGGAACAAAATAAAAATAAAGTAGGACTACCATCAGGAAAAAACCATTCTGCGTGCTGTATCAACGAATCTAATATTGTTGTTGTATTGCCAGTGTGAAAAACATTCATCCTACATAAAAATAAATGAATTATGAATACAGTGCAGTGCAGTGCTGTGCAGTTTAGTACAAAAAATGGAATTAAAGACTTGATGCCATCAAAGTTTTCACTCTGCAAAAAGGCAAAGACGCGGGATAGACTCGGGAAAGAATTTGTTACTAAAAGGCTTTTTTCTAACTATTTAACGTCATTTTTGGTGTAAAAATAAATACTAACCTAACACAACAAAGTATAGTAACTAGATACAGATGCATGATTATTTAGATTAAGGATATTAAAAGCTATACACGTTATTATACGAGCTATACACACAAAAGCAATCGTAATATATGTTATAGTATGTTATATATATATATATTTAGATAAACAAGTTATTATTTGTCTTCTCTGCATTTAAAGTGCTCAATACCGTGAAGGTTGAGCGAAATAGAAAACTATCAAATAAAAATAACAAGTTAAGCTGTTATTTTTAATGACAATTTTAATAACAGCTTAACTTGTTATTTTTATTTGATAGTTTTCTATATATATATTTATAGATTTTTGATCATTTTATAGTCACCCTCGTGCTATTAATCTTTGTGTGCTATTCATCTTTGTGTGCTTTTTGTCATCAATTTTTCAACCAATAAATATATATATATATATATATGTTATATATATATATATTTAGGAATGTACACACATAGGCATACACAGCAGAACAAGGGTAAGTTTAAGGACATTAGAAGTTGCACACATAAAGCATTAGCCTAGTAGAGAGCAAACAAAAATTAACTAAATCTATCTAAAACGTCTGTAATTGATTTAAATAATAATTCTATCGGAATTTAAGCCCTGGTAATAATTTGTTTAATATTGTTTATCAATGGGAAATATGGGCCTTGACAGGAGGTAAAACCATTTGTTGGAATTTAATATCTTCACAAATATGAATAAGTCTTAGTTTTCTTGCACATGCATTCAATTCAATTCAAAATTTTGTAATAAAGCGAATTTACCCTGAATCTTCATTTCGATCCCATACTATATTTGGAGCAATTACTATGGCAATATTGCTGCTTGACATCTTGTTCGCTTCCGAGTTGCTTGCAACTTTTTCAAAAAAACAAACTAAATATCTGAAAGAAAAGATAAACAATAATGAAAAAATATTCATGCATTTCTTTCAAAGTAGTAACGAACAATGACTCAACACAAACAGTTATAAGAAAGTTAGTAACGTGATTATTAACTATGCTAACTTAAAAAACGAGATATTAACATTAAAAGTTTCGTCCAAAAGTTTAATTTCCAAACTTCTTCCAAAGCAGCCTAAACATTGTTTCACCTATTTTTTGCTGAAAAAAGTCCTGTTTGTAGTATTCAGGGCCCTTTCGGGTAAACTTAAGACTGGACTTGTTCAAGTCCAACATAAAAAAACGAGAGCAAAACATTTAATGAAATAATTAACCAATTTCTTGAAGAATGTTCATTTGATAAGATGAAGAAAAAAATCTTTAAAATACATTTATCTTACTTTAAGTTTGTCTTGTTTACAGTTGGAAGTCGATCACAAACAGTCCACAATGCTTGTAGTCGTGCATCACGCTCAGTGATACTGTCAACAAAAAATAAATCAAATTGGTTACAAGACAGAAAAGATAGAAAATCAAATTTCAAAGACAGAAAAATAATTCTTTGCTTTGACCAGTCCATCCCAGCCAATAGTTGACAACAAATTTTATAAACCTCCTAATAACGGACACCTCCAAACAACGCACGGATAATTTTATCTCAAACTTTTACTGGGTCGTACCTTTGTAACAGGGTCACACCTCCAGACAACGGACACCTCTTTACAACGGACAGTAACACTGGTCCTTTAGATGTCCGTTATATGGAGTTTTCACTCTATAATATCTCAAAATAAAGAAGATAACAAACCAAACAAAATATAAAAAAACAATTATACTAACCTACTTGCTTTTATCCAATCTTCGTAAAGTTCAAAAGTCATCAGAGGTTCTGGAAGTTCTCTTAAATATTGTTTCAAAACACCTTTAAATAAAGTAACAAAAATCACAAAGTGGTAATTTATTCTAAAGCCAGCTAAAATAGGCCTAACTTAAATCATTAAATTGAATACATTTTTCTTGTTCATTTTATTTAGAATATTTAAGGAGGGTTAGTTTTCGAGAAGATTTTCAAGAGGCCTTCAAAGGCCTATCAACAGGCCAAGCCTGGTTTCAAGGAACCCTTCGTTTACAATGCTACGACAACTAAATAACATTAATTTTCATATCACTCAAAAAGAAAATACCCACCAGTAACGGCATGAACATCGTTTTCAAATTCATTCAAGTCAACTATTCCAGCATCAAATGCTGCCTAAAATAATTATTTGACAACATTAAATTAAAAATTAGACAATATAGAATAATAACAACTAATAACAACTAATAACAAATAATAACAACTAATAACAAATAATAAGAAAAGTACGATATACAAACACAGTTCCAGGACAATCATGAAAATTGGCGTTCTTGGTCTATTTATTTTTTATAGGAGTTGATGCATATTAAGCCGCAAAGCCTGTTTACCAAATAATTTCAGATTTTAAAAATGAGATAAAACGAGCTAACTCCGTTGTTTCACAATTTTTCAATCTTGCTTATGAATGCAAAAGAAGAAAGTTGTAGGATGGTTTTTTGAACTTGTATATATGTATATATCACATCATATCATATCTATTTTAAATTAAAATTATTAAAAAGTACCCTTAATTTCTTTATTTTTGCTGCACCACCTGCCATTCTGAACAGACCCTTTCAAAAAGAAAGAAAAAACAAAATTTCAAAAACCGAATACTATCAATTGACTTTGTCAAAAAACGAACTAAAAGAAGTTTCATTTCAGCGTTTTTTTTACCCACCCGGCATAATAATATAAGTTATAAATTATAATAATTTCTAATTTATTATAATATATAAATTATTATTATTATTATTAAAAAACCACATTTAATGTTTAAAAGCAGTAACTGCAAGCTAATGGCATTTAGCATTTTATTGTTTACTTTAATTTCATTTATACAGTACACTAGATATATTTTGAAATGTCATCACTAACATGCAATAACACACCTCTACATCAAGTGCATTTTCTAACAAATACAAAACACATTCTTCAATGACAAAAGGAATATCCCGGTCGTTAACTCGTAAATGATCTTCTAAAGAGCAGCCAAAAACAGGACGAAACATCGATTCATCTGCAATTAAAACAAAATAAACAAATAACTTCAAACTAAATAAACAAATAAAGAAAAAAAACTGCAAGTGAATGACTGCATGATGCCCGTTTGCAAGGATGTAGTTTGAAATCTGGGACGCTAAACATCTCAAATTGTGCATAAAACGACGTCTGAATGGCTAACAAGTTTGGGATATCATCCAGACATCTGTGACCACGTTTACCTGTCCAAAACATGAAATTTAAATTGCCTTAATTCGTGAGCTTTAAAGTTAGTTTGAGAAAAGAAAAAAATTTATTTTTAGTTCTTGTTTTGGCATCAAAACAAACTACTTGCTTTAATAGCGCTTTTCGAGTATAACATTCGAAAATATTCGCATATCAAGCTCCCCAAGTCGATATAGAAGCAATTAGGTTGTTTAAATGTCAAAATGTGAACAAGAAATGAACGGTGGTTTTTAATTGACTTTAAAGCTCACCAATGAAGACTATTTAATTTTCCAGTTTCGTCTTGTAAACGTGATTGCAGACGACTAGACATCGCTTTGCATACAATTTGAGATTTGTAGTGTCAAGGATTTCAAGCCACAGCCCTGCAAACGGGCATAGTTTCGTTGGGTCACCCGGTATATACGGTGTTGTACAGTTTGCACACTTGACGGTATGGTTACGTTTATAGCTAACGCTTAAAAATACTGAACACTCAAAGATGAAATGTTCTTAACATGTTTATTCACCGTGTTGAGTGGTGTACTGCTGAAAGAAAGCTGTTTTACAGTGTTTTACAGTTTGCACACTTGACAGTAAGGTACTTTTGTAACTAATGCTTAAAAACACTGAACTCTTGAAGGCCTGAACGTGTTTCTTCACTGTGTTAAGTGTTATTCTGCATATAGAAAGCAGTATTTCATAAATCAATCGATTTTATAAATTTATGTAAAACAATAAAAGATTTCTGATAACACATTACTTACAGATAAGCTAAATTGTTAAAACTATACGTGAGTTTTTGAAATTGTTGTTTATAAATAAAATAAAACTTTTAACATACCAACTTGAGTTTTTAGATTTGGTAAAACTTTTTGAATAACTCTCAATGATTCGTAATGGTATCTTTCCTGAGCTTCCAGTAACTACAAAATTGTTAATTAATTTTAACAGTGATAAGAAGAAGAGTGTGATATCTAACTTTTTGCATACAGTAAAACCCCACAAACGAAAACCTACCTTTTTTACAAACAGACCGAATAGGTTCTTATCAATGTAGTACTATTACCATTTTCAGGGTGATGTTCTTGTCAAAACATCTATATTGCTACTTGATGTGCAATCCCCCAACATTTGTTTTTGAAAAAACTAAACTGCATATTGCCAAAAAATGAGCAATTTTTCAACTTTTTTAAATTGCAAGTGCACTTGTTTATGACACTAATGCATTTAAACCAATAAGATATGCATTAAAAACGTAAATTTTTAGCGTTGAAAATTAAATATGTACAATTTAATAAACCTAAAAATATATCAGTCTGTTTTTGGTTCTTATCTTTGTGCACCTTTTTCTGAAAGTTCAGCCTGTAGGTTCTTATTTTCCTAGGTTCTTGTTTGGGGGGTTTTACTGTATCTGAAAAAATATTGTAAATATTTGATAGCCCGCCAAGCATGTCCCGAAATTGATAACCCCACCCAGAAAATCTGAAGAATTCTCAAGGTTTGAAAAATTAAAACAAATTTTTACATTTGGGTAAGATCTCCATGTTTTTCATAAAAAATAATGCAGAACTTTAATTTAGTACACAAAGTTATAAGTTTTATAATTTAACTCTTTATGGCAATGTTGAATTGACTTTTTTGACTTTGAATTGACTGAGTTGAATTTTTAAATTTCATTAAGATTTTTCACTCAAAATTCAAAATGTTTACAAAATTTGGCAAACTTTTATCAAGCGTATCTTGATATCAGATGTGTGGCATTACCTTAGTGATCCAGTCAGAAAATTCATGTTCTTTGGCAATAAATGAAAGCATGTCTGTTGCTAAAGCATCTTGGTTGGATTGAAATGCAGCAGTTTCGCTGTCAAGTTCGTCTTTTAATGCCTCCGCTTTCGTTGCTGCGTTTATCATATCTCCTCGAGCACCATGTGATGTTTTGACTGCATTTAGCCATCTGAGTAAAAAATACACAACTGTTTGAACAAGCCAAGCCAAGCCAAGAAAATAAAAGAGATAGGGGTGGGTGCCACTCCTCTTTCTGGTCAGATTTGACCACTTACCTTGGTTTGAATAAATCCAGGATAATTTTTCCTAATTTGAATTTCCAATTTCCTTTACTAAATAAAAATGCCAATTCATATTTCTATATCATTTCAAAGTACCTTGATCTTAATGAATCCATATCTAATCCGGCTTTTGCAAGCTTTTTCTTTTTGTTCTGTATGCTGGGAATCTCAACCTACAAATTAAAAATTCATCTTTTAAGATAAAGAATAAATGAACTGTATTGTAAAAATGTCAGCTAGTTCCTTTCTATTTCAGTATTTTATACAGGAATAAAAATATTTTAAAAATATTCAGGTTGTTGTTGTTAATAAAAATGTTGCTTTCCATTGTTTTAGTTCAGGGTCTCGATTTAATATAGATTGTTTTCTTATACCGAGTTTACGATGTTAAAGGTGTGCATTTTTGATACATTCACTAGTTGCATGTAACAATTGATTGGTATGCATGTATTAACTTAAGAATGGATCTGTCTAAATAAAAACTTAAGAAAAATTGGGGGCAAATTAAAGTAAGTAAACGACAAATATACCTCAAGGATCTTTGAAAAAAGACTCAAAACATTTTCATCAATATCCATGTCACAATTAGCCATTTCTCCAGCAAGTGCACATTGAGTTTCTCCACAACGAAGTAAGATCATGCTAAAATTTAAATATAAAATACAGCACCAAAATAAATGACTAGGGACTGGCAACGTTTATCATCCAATACAAACTATACATAGAATTGATACTGTAGTTATAGAATTTATGTCAAAAAACTCACCCCAGTAGTGAATTGACTCCCAGGAGATTTGCACTTTCAATCATAGACTGTCCAAGAGACATTTGAGGAAGCTTCTTCTTAGCAAAAAAAGAATAATGATAAATTAACAAAAAAGTAAGAATACAAAGTACAATCACTAAAAAAAATTGTGTTCAGATACCAAAGGGGGTTGAAAGAGCCGAAGATCACTGAAAAGTAGCTAGCTAGATAAAACTAAAAGATTGAATCATAAAGAAATTTCAGCAAAAACGAGGTGACTGCAAAAATGTAGGAACTGGGGGAGGAGGGTTTCAAAAGAGCTGTAGATCACAAAGGTGAATCTGAATTAAAAATGTGCACTTTTAATTTTTAAAAGGGCCCATCTTCAATTTCCTTCATAAAGACTTAAGTCACTGTTCCCGGTTTCATTCCCCCATACCCCTACTGACTACAACTATTTTGGGTTTCAGTCCACTATTCCTTGTTTTTGTTGTTTTATTGATTTCCGACGGATCATTACATGAATCTCTTTATGATAATGATGAATCCCATTAATCAGTCAAGTAAATAGATTGCGATTTCAAATTCTGGCTCCAATGAGAGTTGCCTCAGCGGAGAAATTGTTTTCCATCCAAAGAAGATTAAAAACATTATCATCATCCATTCCGTAGCCGGTAAAGCGCTTGGTCATCCCCATCTTCAACTAAATGGTAAACATTTTGCATTTCTGTATTTGTCCCGTTCTTGATATCATTTTCCCTTCTTTTATTGTTGGCCTTCCTGACCTTTCCTTTGACGTTCCTGTTGGTCTTCCGTGGCATCGTCCCCCTTTGAATTTTTCCTGGGGAAGAACTTTGGTCATGCCCTCTCAACAATACATACCCCACTGATATCCCCACACCAACATACTCCACAAACATACCCTATATACCCAACAAACATACATACCCTACATACATATACACAAATGACAAGCAAAAGGAACGACAAACGAAAGGAACATCAAATGAAACAAACATCAAATTAAAAGAGCAACGAACGAAATGAACACCAAATGAAACAAACATAAAATAAAAGGAATGAAGGACGAAACAAACATCAAATGAAACAAACATCGAATGAAACAAACATCAAATGAAACAAACAACGAACGAAAGGACCGACGAATGAAAGGAACATCAAATGAAACGAAGATCAAATGAAACAAACACTGAACTAAGCAAACTTCAAATGAAATAAATGCCGAACGAAACAAACTTCGAATGAAACCAACTTCAAACTAATGAACTTCAAATGAACGAACACTTTGAAATGGACAGTAAAAGTATTACCAATCCAACTGTTGCTGCTGAATTTTTGTGTCAAACTTGTAAAATGTATCAAACTTGTCATGGTATCACCAATATTGGTGTTTCCTCTATGTGATCTTACAAAACTCAGAGCACATACAAACTTAGTGCCACTAAATGGAATATTGAAATCACACAAATTGAAACTCTTTGGACATGTCAAGTGATCAAAAAGAGACTGGTGAAAGTTTGCCTTGAAGGAAAAGCTATGGGAAAAAGAACGTGAGGAAACCCAAAAGACGCTGATGTCAAACTTTTGGCAAGGATTAAAAATTGGAATGAATTGAACTTGAAAACTCAAGATAGAACATACTGGCAAACATTTTGTCATAATGTTATGTATTCTGTTTTTAGCTGAGAAAATTTACATCAGCAAATTTGGTAACAAAATCTGATTTTTTTGATTTTTTAAATGTGTGAAGATTTTTATGGGTCATCTGGTATGGGCCCTAAAAAAAACAAACAAATCCAGAGGCAATTTTCTGATGATAATGTACTTTACCTTACGCTTTTCTGAATCTGACCCACTACTTTGTATACATGGAATCAGCTTCTTTGCTGTGCTCTGACATGCACCTTTGATTTTCTCAACGGTTTTATCAACCTAAATTTGGAAAAAGTAATTAAAATATATTTTACCATCATTTTTACTGATTAATAAACCCAAACAATGTTAAAAAGCCCAAAAAAATGTTTTAGAGCTGACCAGAGTATGTCCAGTCTGTAAGATTTGTCAAGTGTACAACAGAATTTTTTTTTTCAGAATAAAAATTATGGAAAATAACTTTGAATGATTTCTATTTGTGGATCCAAGGTGGTTCTTTTCCCTGCAGTTTTATCACATAACTAATATCTGGAGAAACTTTCTATTGTACAAACATGCATGTTTTGCTTCCTGCTTTTGAAAAATGGAAGATTTCAAAAGGAATGCTTCCCAGTAAACTGCAGTGAAAACAAACAGATTTTATGTCATTTCAGATCAGATAATTGTTGTTAGTTATTAAAACAATAGAAAAATGAAAAGATAAACAATGAGAGAAAAGAAAGAAAAAGATGAAGAAAAAAGCTGCACAAAAGCATAACCGGCACAACACAATATTTTTAATGATGCACACTCCAGACTGATTTTTATGCTGTGTGCACACACATAGTGTCCATCAAAAATGCACAGAATCTGGTGCACACTAAACTAGATTTCATCAAGAAATGTCACATTCTGCAGGCCAGTGGGCTCATTGATTACTAATAAGTCTGGCTTTTATTACGTATGATATTGACAATTAATATAAGCCAGATAAAAGCCATTTCCTGGTATAAAAATTCATATATTTTAGCAAAAACATAAACAAAAAGTGTTGCCCTAAACAAATCAATTACATGTTTATTTTCAAGAGAAAGAAGTAATGCCATTACTTCTTTCTCTTGAAAATAAACATGTAATTAATGGTAAACAAGAGGGTCACCCATTCACAGGGTCATGATCAGTTCAGAACGACACCATTCTACAATGTCATACTGTAAAGTAAGGCCTGAGCGATGAATGCTTTTCTCTGTGCAACTATTTTGCATTCTTATCAACAAATTTTTTTAAATCAGAGGCAATTTCTGCACAGATTTTGTAAATATTGAAAGGGAATCCCTGCCCATTTTTTATTCTTCAAAATGGAGACTTTGAAAAATATTTTTTCCTGTCATGAATGAAAGGGATCAAATTCATCCGCAAAATATCTGGCTGTGACAAATTTTTCTGGGCAAATTTAGAAGATTTTAACTTGCATCTCTGTGCAAAATAAATATCTTACGGTCTGGCATACATTAATAAAATAACATTTGTAGTATATAATTAAATTTTAATAAATCATATAATAATTATCATAGCCTAAATATATTCATAATGGAACGACTTACATGTTGCAAATCCCCAGTAAGAAGTTCTGTTTTCTCAGCTCTGTTAAAAAATATAGGCAAGGCTTTAAAAGTTACCAACAAACAACAAATGTTTGTCACAATTTATTTGAAGCAAAATAAATTAACAAAAATCAGCATAATAAAAAATTGTGATTATATTAATTATGAACACCATATAAACTGCTCATCTCAAAACAGATCAAACGGTTAATCAAAAGTTTTTCAACAAGGTATTTGTCTCAAATTACGAACGAAACACTCAAATCAGCAAACGAACTCTAAGGTAAGGACTTTTAAAAAAAATTACCAAAAAAAACAAACCTTCCAACTTTTTGGTCAGCGAGTTGCTTCACTCTGTATAGCTGCTTCTTCATGTTTTTAAGATAATAATAACCAAAACTTCATGTTTAAATTCAACTAGTTTCTTTCTTGTTAAACCAAAGGAATAACATTGATATATCCCATAAGTTTCTTTGGATAACCTTACTTACTAAACTACACCAGGATGGCCGCCATCATAAATACAATATGTCATTTCTTAAAAGCTGACATGGGAAGAGCAAAAAACAGGAAAAAGAACAAACAAAAAAAGTGCAAATGTTCTTTTCTTGTATGACACATAACTCATGACAATTAAAGTTAAATCTCAAATCTCACAAACTCCAGTATGCTCACAGGGGGCTGGGAGTGCACAGCAAAAACAGCCAACCATGTCGTTTAAGGTTCAAATTAATGAATTAATTGATTTAATCAAACCAATTGTTAATTATACTTTTTGTGAATAATGCTCTGTATACATGGTAATAAAAATAACACACACAAACCATATTAAACTGCATATCACATCATATTTGCATATCATATACTACTTATTTTATTGACAAAAGGTATATGATGGCATGCAACTAAAACTACTATGCTCACTCTACTAAAATTAAAATAAACGTATTAATATTGACAGAATATCAAGGCTATACGAACCAGAGGCGGAAATATAATAAGTACAAGGTTATACGAACTTGAACCAAAATTGTTATGAAATTAGTTGAGGCTCCTGTATTTCATTTGATAGTGGTTTTCTTTTCCATAGCTTTTTCTCCTTGTCTGCAATCATTGGCCTCTCATTTTTCATTTTCAATTATATTTACAAAATATCAAAAATGTCTCTATCATTAGGCTGTGATAATAACTAATGTAGATAAATTTTGCAAGAGCTCTTTTCCTTTCCGATAGATAATTACTATCGCCTATTGTCTGACCTCCGTTTTCCAGAAATTAAGGATGATCTATAAAATAGAAGTTTGAAGTTAAAAGTGGTTCTATTCTCTTTACACACGCAATGTTCACATACATGTTTTTTTTTATTATAAGAAACCTGGCTAAGGCTCCAAAAGTGAAAGTTTCTTAATTTTTGACAAATTTTCATTAGTAAATTTTTTTAAAAGTTTCTTAATTGTAGGCCTATATAAAAAAATCCGTTTTTTACTATGCATTGTTTTTCAACAAAAACTGTACAGGATAAAAAATCTTCACTGAATCAATCATCTAACATCATGTCCATTCCATTAAGATCATTAAACATCATGTTATCTTCGCTAAAAGTTTTTTAGCAAATTTTCATTCACTTGTAAACGTTTCTTACATTTTTGTGGGTTTCACCAGTGAGTTTCTTATGAAAAGTTTATCATAAAAAAAGCGTAGTTCGCCAACGCTTGGGCTGCTTAACAACTGACAAGAAAAATTGACAATAACTTGACGTATATTATACAAAGGGTATGTGCAGCAAAAGATTGACAGAAATTAGACAAATTTCAAGTTGTATAATTTTGTTATGATATCTATTTTATGTTGTTAGTTATTTAAGAGAATTAATAAGTGAATTAATAATTTTAGATAAAGGTTTATTTTATATTTTTACAAAAGGACATAAAATTTGTCAACTTTGAGTTTTCTATATCTATCTCATCTATCTATATATCACATATATATCACATAATACAGCACATATATCCAAAATACTCTCGTCGGGTCCTTAATTGCTTATTAGATTTTGGGAAACTTTTCCCAAAAATATTACCTAAATTTTGTTTCTTGTTCAAGTAATAATGCACGCTTCTCTGATATTCTTGCATTAATTCAATGAAGCATCAATGCACGCATTTTAGACGCATTTAAACCCCCCCCCCCTTAGTATGTCATATCTAAGGATAGTTTCCAACCCCGGTTAATTCGAACCCCTCCAGAAATTAGAGACCCAAGAGTGCGGTTATTACGTTATAGTTGTTAATGGTTGGTAAATCAAATCAAAGTCTTAAAATTTCAGTATTGTCCAGCAAAAATGTACTGTAAGGGAAGGAGCCTTGATGATCTCCACTTAATAAAGAAGGAAGACGTACCTTTTAAAACTGGTATTTCTATTCATCGAGTGCGTTAGGAACAGCTGATAGTATTTAATATCTGAGTACATAATACCATCAGAATAACCGTTGTTACGTCATAACCGATAGTATGTTATTTATCCAAGTACGTATACAGAACTAATACTATGAAATGAAATCGAGAATGCTTTAAACTAACTGAACTTGTTCTAGAGATAATTAAAAATCTTCTAGTAAGTCTTTATTTATAATTGATAACAAAATAAAGATCAGCGTGACTATAATTTGTGGAAAAAACATCCCTTAAATATCCTTCTATAACGATATAAATCAAAGTTTGTTCTGTCTTTTCTCTTCAGAAGCAAAAATAGCATGTCTCGATGTAAATCCCAAAAATCAAGCTTCTTCAACAAAAGGTCTTTTCAATATAATTGTCTAAAATCTTATAAACTTTTCTCACAAAATGAACAGAGCAATAACTCTGTTTCTGAAATGAATTTGGTAATTTTGTTATCATAGCGCCCAATAGTAAAAAACAAATTAGTAAATTTATGCAGATCTTTTCTTTTTTAGGTCATCAAAACATGACAATAACATAGAAACTTGTAATAACAAGATGATCAAAATATTTGCAGCACTTGCAGCAAAATTCTTCAATTTTCTGGATTAAAGAGATGTAATTTCTTGAAATTTCCATCAGAAGTCTGAAAAGGAAAAACTTTTATCAACAAAGATTGCAAAAGAATCCCTTATTTTCCCAGCTCCAATTCTATTTGTCAAAATGCAGCAATCAAGACCCCAAAAATCTCCATTTGCAGGGGCATTGCTTAAAAATTGTGAGACTACAAATCTCAAACATCTGAAGTGCAAACATGAAACTTAAGAGAAGGACAACTTAAGAGTTTGGGATAAATATGAAACTCTCAAGTCGATATAAGGAGCAAGCAAGTTGTTTTAATGTAAAAACATGATGATCCTCATGGGCGAGCTGGAAGCAAACAGTGTTCCTATAAACTTATGTGAAAGCTCACGGATGAGGGATACTCTTTTTTCAATTCTGGACATGTAAACATAGGTTTGCCCTATGGACAATCGTTTTGAATACAATCTGAAATGTTTAGCCTCATGGATTTCCAGTTACAGCCATGCAAACAGAAATAGTTTAGTGGGTCATTCTGTATAATACTGAAATTTCCAAGAATTTCCCAGATGTAATTTGTTCATTTTATATAAATAATTTTAATTGTTGATAAATTACTTTCCTTGTTGCTAAGAAACCCAAAACAAAAGATTCATAAATATTTTTTAAATAGTGCAAGAAGTCAGAAAGTATCATTAAATTTCATAAGATCACCTGTTTTTTCAATGAGAAAGTTCGTCACCAATTTCAAGCAAAATATTTCTCTCCAGAAGCCATTTCTTCTCCAAAATTTGGTGCATTAAGCTAGAGTTGAATACAAATTACAAGTCAGTTGGACAGAAAGACAAAATAAAAAAATTATGTACCAGGTGACTTGAAAGATAGTACAGTCGAGTCTGGTGATAGTAACACCAAATATTTTCAAGAAAAGTGTGACTATAAGCAGAGTGTGACTTTAATCAGAGTTCATTTATAAGGGTTTGTTTGACTAGAGGTAAATTTGGGAATCAGCTGTGATGGGATAATAACCAGAGTATGACTATAAGAGGAGTGACTATAACTGGAGTGACTGTAATAAATATGCTCTCAATGACAATGCCCATAACAAAACATTAATACCTGTTTTTTCTTTCTTTAAGCAAGCAGTTTAACTTTTTTTCTTCAAGTGTCCTACCATACTCTTTACGACAAACTGACAATTTTCTTCCCTGGGAATTTCTCTTTTTTTCCCCTATCTTCTCAATTTTATATATTATGTCATCCAGCACAATCCAAACAGCTCTCCTGTTAAAAAAATTATTTGTAAATTATACCAAACAACATAATTTAATGCAGAGTGAATGAATATATTTAAATTTGTGTACTCCCATGATATTTTCTCAGTGTTAATTTTTTCAACAATTGGTGTGGCACCTTTGGCAGCAACCTCTGAGGGAGGGGCTTTTTCAAAAGTTTGGGTAACAGAAAGTCCATTTCCATGACCTAACCTATATTCCCAAACCTACGTGCACTGAGTGGGCCAACATGGAATAAATTAAGTTTCTCCACTTTTTAATACAATTATATAAAAAAATCTTATGAAATTTCCCACCTTTGTTTTAAAATTTTCGTTCCATTCATTATCTTTCCATTCAAAAGTTACAATTATTTGAATTTGATAAATTTTTGGAAAAAGTAATAATTTTTTGCAAACTTTTTCTTTGATTGAAAAGATATATTTCAACTTTTTTTTGATTTGATTAAAAAGATTGACTAATTTTTTTAAATTTCAACTAAAATAAGTAATATTTTCCCATATATTCTTCTAAGCAATACACTTCTAACAAGCCATTAACTATTATCATGAATAAAATTTCAGCCAAGTTCTGTTCTAAAAACGGCATTTAAACTGGGCCAAATTGGGAAAGTGTTTTTTGGCCCCAAATTAAAATTTAGCACTCTTTTCTTGGGCATAAGATTCTATAAAGAGCCCTTAAATGCCTTTCCCCCCCCCCTGACATATAAATTTACAAATTAGCCAAAATTGCAGCTCTATGTATGTAGTTGGTTGTGAATTGCATTTAGAGACAAAAGTTGTACTGTGTGGGGGCATTCATTCTTAATCTTGTCCTGGGGAAAATATTGAATCTTGTCCTGAAATTGTGAGAATATTAAATATGAATCTTGTCCTGTGACTGCGAAAATACAAGTGAAGTGGTATTACAAGAACAACCATGAATCTAAAAATAAATTTTCAAAAGTTCTAACGTTACAAAATAATGTTAATTGCATATTTGCTAGGCCGGCTATCTATTACAATCTATTTGTATACTGTGTTAATAAGAATACCACCCTGATTTCTCTGGCTTATTTCATTTCTCAAAATAATCAGTTCAGTTGTGGCAACGATCATCTACCTTTCATCAAATAGTTCGTTTACTCTGTCTATATTCGGTAGCTTCTTCATATTTTCTTTACAAAACGATTGTTTCATGCTTCAATCTCACTTTCCTACCTCTGTCTTCGTGAGAACTCTGTGTCATTCCTCCTCAGAAGAAGGTAGAATGTGTCCAGAATCGGAGAACTGGAAGAGAGAATCTGGGAACACAGTCAAAAACATTTATTTTCAAAGCAACATACAAGAACGCGACCAGGGAGTACACAGGTTGCTCTTGTAAAAAAGATGAGTAAATATATAGCTCTTCCACGAGCTTCGTAAAAACGGAGACAAAAATTAGTTTTGCAGCTATTTCGTCAACCAACCCTTATCATATCACACAGCCAATGGAAGTGCCAAGTGAGGGCTTCTCCCACCTTCCACTTGGGTGAAAATACCGTTACCCCTTGATTTTTCAAGATCTAGGTGCGTTACCCTCCCAGTTTAATAGATTGTTTTAACAAATAGGACACGGAAAGCGTTCACGTCATGACAAAATATTTCTCGCTTGTTTAGAAAAGAGCCAGCAACCACTATCAAACAGTAAATTTTCAAATTATCAAATAGCATCATTCAAAGTGCAAAATTAAAATCGATAATTTGATAACTCTGGCCTAATTGATGAAGTTGTTTCAATCTAAAACGTACTTCAAATTGTTAACATTTTACGTTGCTGTTTTTACAACCCCAATGTCTCCAGCGTCGTGTTTGGGTCCCTTGGGCTTGAATCTTTTTAAAAGTAAACCAAATCTATTGAAATTGATTGCTGAAGACAATACGGCTCTGCTGTTCTAACAGTGTCAAACAATAAACTTTTTTCAAGGCTGGTTTGCACCAAAAAAAATTCGGTCCCATTATGCGGTAGTCTACTCAATCTAACTTATGTTCTGAACAAAATTACAAATCATGTATCCTGATTATGACAATTTTAAACAAAATGTATAAAAAAAAATGTCAAATGGGTAACTATTATTTGCTCTGCTCTCAAAGAGGACTACCATAAACCAAATGCTTCCCATGCGCTGATATCTAAGCCAACAAGAAATGAGAATAAAGTTCTTCAATTTAAACCAATACTTTCTATACACAAGTTCTAAGTAAAGTATTCGTACGATTTACTCTGTCTTATTACAATAACAACGTCCAAATGTGTGTTGTTTATAGTCATTGCTTTAAAATCTGTGTTCACATAAAGCGTGCTTCGATGCAAATACCAAATATTCTGCCTTTATTTAACAGGTCAGTAGCTAAGTGGCTATGGCGCTGTGTTTTGAAGCCACACTATCTGTGACAGCGCAGGTTCGGGACAAGTTTTCGGAACTTCTAACTACAAAACCCACATCCAACAACACTGGGGTCAGTGGTCAAAACTGACCATAGAGAGAGGTGTGGCGCCAATCCCTACCTGAAAAGATTAGTAGCTGTCGAAAGGGAAGCCTTCCGGTTGCCTCAAAGGTCTGAAATAGAAACAGGTTGCTTCATTCCAAAAAATCCTCAAAGGTAGGTAGAGAAAATGCAAAAATGATAAATAAAAAAACCAGAACAAAAATTGTTGAACAAAAATTGTTGATAAAAAAGTGCTAAAACAGCGAATTTATGACATAAAGTTAAAAGCAGTTGAAAATGAAAAAGAATAAAGCAGTTGAAAATAAAGCAAACATTTTTGCACACTGCAAGTATAAAGATAAAAAGTATTGAGATACAAAGAAAGATACATAGTTATAGTTAAAGCGTATAGTTAAAAGTTAAATGCGTTTGCTTCTCATGTGATCTCGAAGTGACGTAGCTGATGATAGATTTAGAGCAGTTTGTTTATGATTTCAAACATGACAATAAATGCTAATATATAATAGTATATGCTTGAATGGGACAATAAAAGAATGAAGGTTCACGATTTCGTGTAAAACGCGTTAGCCCAAAATGGCGAAAATGATCATCTTAATTCCAGCACGGTAGAATGGAAATTCATTTGCAGAATATTTGTTATGTACAACAAAACGACTTTTGGTAAAAACCATCTCCAGTTACAAAAACATAACCATAATAAATGATTTCATTTTGCAATGTTCTGTGTGCAATTCAGAGGCGGCATTTTGTTCTTGAAAGATCTTTGTTCTGCAAAGCTTCGAAAATTTTGTTCAAACCATGTCATCATTTAGAAACCTTCTGCATCGTGTTTTTAAAGGCTTTTAATTTCTGGACAAAAAAGTTCTCTAACACTTCGGCACAGCGATAAAACGGTGAATCGGAGACGTTGTAATATCTGCAGTTATCGAATATGCGAGAGGCATCAGCAATGAAGTCCTTCAACATCTTGTAGTGACCAGATCGAATATTTTCGTCCATTGTTTGGAAATCTAACAAAAAAAGAAATTTTATGTTCGTTATTTCATGTTTATCTTCATTTATGTTGCAGTAAAACCCCGCAAACAAGAACAAAAAAATTAAGAACCAGTCACAATGAAATTGAGTCCCCAAAACATGAAAATGTACTTTTCCTGACCATGCCAGAGCTGAATCACAGGATATTTGAGTAATACTGATAACTACTTAAATAAAAAACTAAATATTCGATGACACCAACATTTCCTCAAGTGGCAGTTCTATAACCTTAAAAATAAGAACACACTGCACACTGATTGCTCAAAGGTTAGGTTCTTCTTGCGGAGTTTTATTGTACTTCTTTGTTAGCGCAAGATAAACACGACACAGCGCGCCCCTTTCTTACCCAGAAAAGGCCATATGACGCATTGCTAAACAAACTAAAACGTCATATTTTCAGGAGGTAAATCCGAACATAACTTTACATCAATTAAAGATATTTTAATGCAAGTTTATCTTTTGAATTAAGTTGGTTTGTGTGTGCTAACCTCCTGCAAAATAAACTTTAAAAAGGATCTTCGCGTTAATTGGGAATACAACCGTGTGTCAAAGAGTTGTCTAATTTAAAATGTCTTTCTTCAAAGGTTTGTCTTTATCAAAGGGTTTTTCTACTTCAAAAAGGGTTGTCAATTTCAAAAAAAGAGTTCTCTATTTCAAAAAAAGAGTTGTCTACTACAAAAAGGGGTTGTCTACTTCAAAAAAATATGTAGAGACTTACCCATGGGTTCCTTGACAATTGAATAGTAATCAGAAACTTCGCTTTTATCAACAGGTTCAAGGAAAGGCCATGCCATTTTATGACTCTGTAAAAGTGAGAGGTAAAAATTAAAATATTGTGTTTAGACTGATTATAGCAACGTAACTAAAACAGACAAAATGCAGTAAAAAATGTAATGCGTATATTTGTCAAAAATAAATATTTCGCAGGTATTATACGATACATTTAGGCCCCGTTTACACAAGACCGGCTTCAAAAAGATTCGCACCAATTGAATTCAGTTAGGCCTTCTGTTTACACAAAACTTGCCTCACTGTGCTTGTTTGTTTGAGATCACCTATTCGTACTCATTTGAGATCACCTAGGAAAGCGTGCTAATTTAAAAATGGTCTTGTTTGGCCTCGTGTAAACACTCGAATCTGGTTTTTTTTTAGTACATCACAACTAGGGTCAGTTCTTTTGTAAAGGAGGTTAAAGCAAAATGGAGAAAAGCCTTGGCCTTTGGTGCCCTTTTCGTTCGTAAGTGAACTCAAATAGATGCTGATTTTTCTGGAGCCGGTCTCCAAATAAGGAATACAGGTTCCTGAAGATAATCACAAAAAAGAAAAATAATGGTAAACAGAAAAGCAGCCTACTTGCAAAGATCTAAGAAGTCGCTTCAATCCTTCAATATCTTTAGGTGACAGTTTCTTGTTTTCCACTCGTTCTTCTTTCGTGACAGAAGAACATCTTGGACATACATAATGGTCAATAAATTCAGCCTCGGCTTGCGTGATTCCGACGCACATTCCGTGAAACCAATCTTGACACATGTCACAACCAATATAAAATCTACAATAAAATATGTTTCAAGTTTACAAAAACAAAGCAGATAAAAGAAAATTTATGTTAAACATTTTCGTTAGTTTACCTACTTAGAAAGCCCCTCCTTTAAATAGTTCCACGATATATAATATACATCTATTACGCAAGTAACCTCAGTATTACAATCTCATATATGTCTAGAGTCACTTTATTAGAATCATATGTATATATCATCATCAACCGTAGTAATCCTGCGACATTTGGTGCAAGCATGAGTTGACTGCACTGGCACACAATACCACCCTTCTCAATTCGTCTGTCTTCTGTTGGCCTCTTAATGTTATCGCTCCAATTCGTTCTAGGTCTTCCTTTCTTTCCCGGTGTACTACCTTAATTAAAATTAAATGATGTCTTTGCTCCAGGATAGCCAGTGACGTAAAGTGTGCCCATATCATATCATACCATTTCATTTCATATATCATATACTTCTAATTACTAACCATATTACATGATTTTGTTTATGCTGTTTTGTTGAAGTTATTATCGTAAACAAAATATGTAGTATGATTTAATGTATTTCGATTTAGTTAGTACTATCATTTACGGTGGCCCAAGCTAAATAACCCCTGCTTCCCTTTTGGGTTGTATAGAATGCCGTTTTATATTTAAATTTTCAGAAGATAAATGCAAACAGAACTATATGCTAATTTAAGGTATTCCAATGTGTCATTTTAGATATTTCAAGCTCATATTTTCAATTAGGTTGGCAGGAATGTGCTACACAAAACAAAACCTTGCATTCCTAATATTCGCCTGTTAGCCTGAAAACGAAACTGGGCATGTTCCAATTATATTTAAAAAACTAGCATTTTTTCATTAAGTGTAAGCTATTAAAAACTTGGTGTTGTTGATTAAAACTTACTTGCTTTCATCGTATGGTTGCTTACACAAACAATAAAGCTCCTCCTGTTCGACGTCTTTTTGTTGTCTCTTGCAATCGTTACAAATGAATTCGTCCATTGATGCCGCTTGTCCTTCTGATATCCCAACACAATCACCGTGAAACCAGTTATTACACAAATCGCAACCAACATAAAATCTAAAAAGATTCATATCAAATATATGTTTGCTGCCTAAAAATTGTTTACCATAAGAAAAATGCTTTGTAAATCTATATTTTGTTACCATATCATTAACATCAATTTGCAATTCAAAATTGACTAGTTTCAATGCGAGACCAGTTGTAAAACTTAGAAGAAGTCTTATGCGATGAGAAAAAGAGGGCATGTTTGATAAAGTCTGGTATTAACCATATTCCATTTAAATATATGCGATATAATTTTAACGACCTTAAACTCTAGTACCAAAATCAGTGCTTTGATTGCTGAAATATTTATCTTCAAACCCCGGATTTTAAAAAATAGTTGCCTATGTTGAACGGCCTACTAAACACTTGGCAAGTAGTTGATGCAAAAAAACTTCGTGACAGATCTCGTTATTCTTTTCTCATTCGAACAGACAATCATAAAATTATTAAGGTGAATAAAATATTATTCAAAACGAATAACTTGAATCTTCTCTTAGAAGTTTCTTTATTATTATAAGTATCATTGATAAATCCTATGTTGATTATAATTAATCATCTTACCTCATCTCATCATAAGGTGTCTTGCATAAACAGTACAATTTCTCATCTTTCAATTTCTTCGATTGGCCGTCTCTTCTCCCCTCTCCTTCATGTTTTCGTTTTCCACTCCGTATCTGTTCTTCAAGATAAAGTTCTTCGCCAATTTCTATCAATAAATTTCTTTCCAACAGCTGCCTCTTTTTCAATATCTGGTTCTTTAATCTGCCAGAAAATGATTCATGAATTCGTAACACAGAACCGAACGTTTAAAATTCTTTGCCATGAAAAATTTCCTAACAACAATTTTAACTTCGAAGATTAATATCTCAACTTACAAGGCACCAAATATTTTAAACAAGGTATTTTTGATTAAGTTAACAATCAATGAGTAACATCATCGTCAGACTCAATCAAATCCGTAGCCATGTTTTTGGGACACCCGGTACTTGAATGCAATAAAAATCTTTCCTGTGTGAAAGTTTGCATAGTGGAAAAGATAAAAATACTAATTTTCCAAATGCATAGTTTCCTATATTTAAAAATAGTAAATTCTGAATTGACTCTACAATCCCAGTGACTTTCGTTTCGTTTCGTTTCGTTTCGTTTCGTTTCGTTTCGTTTCGTTTCGTTTCGTTGCGTTGCGTTTTTTATTTCCTCGCAAACACAAATGCATTACCTGTCCTTTCGGTCCTTAAGTAAACGTCTCAATTTTCTTAATCGTTCCGTTGTCCCAGTCTGTCTTTTACCAGTACTGCTAGTTGAACGTTTCTTTACTGGTGGGTTGTTACTTTTGTCTGCTATCTTCTCCACTTTTGAAATTAAATTGCTCATCACTGACTTGCAAGCTGTTACACTGTTTTAGAAAACAAAAAATATGTAAAAATGGTGACAAATAATATATATACTGTGACGTAAGCAACACAACATGGGAATTTTGTAAAGCAAAAAATTGTGGTTTCAAACGTGACAATGCAATTTTCCAGTGTAAAAATAAATTTCTTATCTTCCATCCACGCAGCCAAGCTAATAAAAATAGACAAAGTCCTAAAGTTTTGCTATCCTTGCTTATTTTGATTTGATTGAGTGCACTCATAGTGTGAAATCTATTCATTCAAATCGCAAATCCCATTGTCATGTTTTAACTCCTCGTACGCTTCTATACTATTCTTATTTAATAAAATAATTAACACATATTGAAAACACACAATCTCTCTGTCGACAAAATAATAAAGCACCTGAGTCAAACATACGAAAATTGACATTTGTAAGAATTCATGTATCTTTAAAATCTTTTTTTTATTGTTTAAAGTTACTGTACCCCACCCCCTTTTTGGATGGTTTTCAACGAATCTTTTTTGACAAACAAAACTTTTGTGACATTTCATTGCACATAAATTAAAAAGTTTTGTGAAAACTAGGTTAAAGAAATAAATTTAAATCCAATGCCCAGTCCAAAAAATAAATAAGTTAGTTAAAAACAAACAAGAGAGTTAAATATAATGAAAAATAAGAATAACAAAATTCGGATAAGAATGACGTACTCGTCTGTTCGCCTTCTGATTGCTTTTTCTGAGCCTGGCATTTTTCGTCTTCCTTTCTTTTCTTGTTGTGGTTTCGATACAGCAATTGGTTGCCCTGTCCGGTTAATAAAGTTTGATGTCGATAGTCCGCCTTTTACGCTTGGAGATGCTATTAAAATATCAAACAATTAGGGTAACAAAAACGTTTCTACAAGTTCTAAATGCCCACCTTTTGTTCTAAAGTATTGACTGACACAACTGTTATTATTAAATTCTACATTATGAAATTCTACAAGAGTTAATTAAATTTCCAGCAGAAAGCTGCTATAAACAACTACCGAATTTTTAATCGTGACGTATAATCATTTTACAAATAAATAGACATTGAATTTTTGACGTGACATGAAATCAATGAAAAGGCAAATATATAACATAAGCTAAAAATATTCAAAATCTATGAATCAATCATCAAAATTCATTAAGTGAACCAAAAGGTGACTAAGATTGCAAAAAAACAAAATTTTCTTACCTAGCGGTAACGGTCTTGCCACCGATACAGGAACCTGTACTGGTGTTGAAGTTTTGTAAATTTTCTGACCAGGACTTTGCTGGGCTTTAAACTGTTGTTGATACGATTGAAGCAAAACATTTTGACTTTGATTAAGTAATCCTCTTTGCACAAGAATTCCAGGTTTCCCAGGAACGGATACATAAGAAGGCGATTGAGTCAACTGACCTGCTGTTGAGGCCCCCAGCCGTCCTGCAATAGATTGAGCACCAGGGATCACCGGCCTAATTATTAATTTGGAGTCTTGTTTAGCCTTTTCAGCAGATTGCCCTCCGCGTGACCCTCTCTGCGCTTTGCGGGCTTGATTTTGTTGCTGTTGTTGCTGTTTAATCATTTGTTCAGCTTGGCGTCGCAGCAAAGCAGCCCGCTTCAGTTCTAAATTCTTGCGGGCGTCTTCCTCGGCTTGTTGTCTATCTCGACGTGTGTTACGTTCCAGCTCTACTTTGTCCCAGTATTGGCGAATTTCCCAGAGATCAAGGGATTCCTGTTTGTAACATACGTCGTTTATTATGCATGGACAAAACTGATTAAAGTATATGTATTCATTAAAAATCAAAGCAAACACGAAAAAGTTTCCAAAAAATTAGGCCATGGTCAAGTGAATAAATTAAACAAATAATGAGTTAACCCTTTTACGCCCTGGATTGATTTCCAAATAAATGGCGAAATATATCTAATTTTTATTTTACACAAGGTGAAGCAGATACAAACCAAATTAATAATTCTAAGATAAATTGACGTTGAAATATCTGACACCATTACAAAGTTCTATCCGCATTTACCTTGGATATTTTTTATTGTTTAGCATTTGGCCACATGGCCATTCTTGGGGTAAAAGGGTGAAGCATTGAATTTAAATAACGAATTGAAATAACAAAATATATAATAAACAAACAAAGATTACAGGGATTCAAAGATAAAATTACCTCTGGAAGCCAATCTTCAATAACCTGCCTCGTTGTCGGGAATGATACGTCATCATCATCATCATCACTTAAAATATAATCGTCATCAACCGTATATTTCATGGGAGCTGTCCTTTCACGCAGTTTTATTCCTCCTTTTGTTGTTTTTGCAATTGGTGTTGAAGGTCTTTCTTCTTTCCCTTGAATTTGAGTTCTTATCTTGGAAGGATTTGGTTGTATTTTAAAGGGTTGCATTGTCTTTCTTACAAGATACGAGTACACGAGACCATCCTGGGTGCGAGGCTTTCCATCAAGAATTTCCACCGTGATTATTCCTGCAAAAATATTTACAATACTCAACTAATACAAAAGTGAATTTAACATCGAAAATTAAACCTTACCTTTCTTGTTCTTACACCATTTTAAAACCAACAGATAGTTCCCACAACGTAAAAATACCAATTCCATTTACTTTTCCAAAACAAAGAACACACTTTAATTTCAAAATAATACACAGCAATAAAAAGCTATTGTTAACAAAAAAAAACAAGACCAAGGCTTCATATATATATATAAGTGTTTTTTACTTAAGAGAACTGGCCATGCATAAAACTATAAATTGGCACAATCTGATCATTTTGCGGCTTGGAACAGCTGCATACTTTTATTTAGAAAGTTTCCTTTTAACCTTTTACCAACCATAACAAGTTTATTGTCAATATATTTGAAAAAGACTTAATTTTCCATGACCATAAAAAATTTATATAATGCCACTTTAACGTAGAACTGCAAAAAATGAAACTTTTTAAAAAGCATCTTTTTAAAGTCATGAGCAATTCCTAATGAACAAAAATAAGTCGTGACTTCAACAATAATTCAGTATAACATCCGAATTTAAAACGAACTTTACCTTTACTCGTAGTGATAGAATGATTCACTCCCTTGGGGGGTCGAATATTGATAACATCCCATCTCAAGCAACAATGCAAAATACGAAGCAAATGGCCAATAGATGCAAAAGATGATGCATTATGTACATGAAATTTCCATGATGTTTCAAAATTAGGTCTAGGAATACCAAAATGTGCAAAAGTTCCAATGCTTTGCTTAGTGTTGTATGCAAATCCATCGACTTCGGTCATTCCTGCCTTTCTTGCTAACCTTTTCAATTTGTGCTTGTCTAAAACAAATATTCCCTTCAACTCTTTCTTGCGCTGTTTCCATGCTCGCAACTCGTGCTTTATAAGTTCGACAGGCTCGTCTTTAATCTTGTGAATAGTCCGCATGTTCTTCTCTGCATTCTCATAAAGAACCGCATTTGATGTCAGTATCTTTTTGTTTTCATTACCTGATTTGTGTGATCTGCTTGAACTCTCCAGCTTGCTAGTCAAGTGCGGTTGCGAAGTAACTGGTTTGGCACTTAAAGTCTCCTGCACACTTTTATTTAATGTTTTTGCAGCATTAGTAGCAAGCTGCGTCAGATATGTACCGATTGGCGTTGATTGCTGAATGGTTCTAGTGGCTGCAAAAAACAAAACGAAAATAAGGTAGTTCGCAAAAAAAGCTAGCAAAAAACTAATCAGAATTTCGACCCTCAAATTCAATTCAATTCCGTCGAGAAGAACGTTGATAAACAACGCCAAAAGTTATATTTGAAGGGTTAAACTATTCATTGATTATCTCTTAAATTCTCTTGCCCCCCCCCCACCCCCCGCGGTCTGAGGTTGCTCAAAATAGCCCGGTCCAGATAGGGTTAAATTCTATTGACTTGCTTCTTCACCTCTGCAAAAAGTGACTAGATAGGATTTGCCTATTAAATGGGAGTAAATTCAAGCAAGGGGAAAATTATAAAAAAGTATATTGACAATTTTGTAAGCTAATGTGATAAAACTCTTGGAATCTTCCCTTTTAAAACACATTCTATTTTGCCAAAAATCGTCCACTAAAGTAAGTAAGTATAATTTTGCCATTAAAATTTACACAGTTAAGTTACAATACTGAATTTAAAACGTGTGAGAAAAAGACTTACTTGTATGCACAGTTTGAAAGGTTTTCTGCGCACCCTGCGATGATCCATCAACAATTATTTGATTAGTTGCACCTAACTTCGAAAGCATAATAGCCGTGTTCCCAAGAAGAACCGCTCTCTGGTTACCCTGTGGACCAGCTGATGACGTAACGTTTGACCGTATGATAAACTGACCAGGAGATGCTTGGATAATCTGAATACCTCCACTTTGAAAAGCATTTCCACTAGCAAGTGCTTTTAATACCGCTGCATTAGATATCTGCGAAGCTGCGAGGCCTACTGGCACACTCGTTTGAGATGAAACAGGTGCAGGAGCAATCGCTACAGGTCTAGGAATACCTGCAACAGCAACTTTTGATATTGCAATTTTCGCAGTTGTTTTCGGTTGAACATGAGCTAGAGGAGGCATTGCTATTGTTGTGCTAGATGGTGCGAGTATAGGTAATTGTGATTGCAACACAAGTGGAGCATTGATGTCGTGTTTCTTGCCAATACCTGCAACCTTTGTATTTGCAATAGATGTAGCGGCACCGATTGGCAATATTGTTGCAGGGGCTAACTGAGGCATTTTAATTCTCTGCTCGATTGTTGCAGCAGGAATAGGAAGCATTCGTTCTGAGCTTGCAACTGTTAAAGTTTGTGTACAAATACCAGGAGATATTTTTCCAAATTCGAACATGCTACTGGCCACTGGTATATACGCCTGAGGAGCTGGTAATATTTTTGATACCGATGACGATATCGAATGATTATGTGTATTATCACGAACAATAGTAGAATGCTCCAATATTTCAGCTTCATTATTTCCTAACAATTTATCAAGTATTCTTTGTGTTTCATCAGCTAAGGATTTCTTAGGCAAAGTGACCGTTTTCGATGTTGTCGCTGTTGCTGTTGCTGTAATAGAAGCCACTTTAGTTGAACTGCATTGGGAAATTGACGGAGGCTCAGCCGTAGTAGTGCCAGAAGAACATTTTGGAGCTATAACCGATGTTGGAGATTTAGCCTCGAAATCGTTTTCTGTGAGTTTGGCAATGATATCACCAACAGTGCGACTTGGCGAAGCAAGAGGAGTTATGATAACTTTGTCAGTTATCAACGGTTTTCCAACTGGTTCTGAAATTGGTAGATTTATGCCAGTTAGATTAACAAAAACATTTGGTGGGGAAACCAAAGAAGCCTTAGATAAAGCTCCTTCACATTGTTTTGATTTATCATTTTCAGCTGCAATAGTCTCATCACGTGTCGTTCCCAGCTCACTTTTTAAAATAGGTTTACCAACTATGTTGCTAACATCAGTATCCACTGATACCTTTGAACTCAAAGTGTCCTTGACTGAAGAAATTTCAATAGTGTTGATATCTATTGTTTCTTTATCTTTTGGTGTTTCAGCAACTGCTGTTAGTTCAACAGCACCAATCACACCACCTCGTATCAAGATATCATCTAAATCCATTGAATGTTCAATAGCATCAATTCTTTGAACTTCGACAGCAGGGAGAGTCATAGCTTTACGTTTTGATTCTAAATCTTCATTTGGTAACACAGTTTTTTCCTCCTTTTCAGGAAGAACATTTGCAAAATTTTCCAAAAAAGTCAAATCTTTGTTTATCTCTGGAACATCCTTGTTATTTGACAATTGTGTAAGACTTTTGTCCGTCGACTCAGCATGTATTTCAACTCCAACAAATGCATCCAGCTTGTCACCACTAGCCTTATTTTCTGAAACAGAGGTGCTGATAGAGGCTGTGGTTATCGCTTCAATGAGAGAGTGAGAAACTTGGCCAGCACCAGTTATAATTTGTTTAGTGGAAGCTTGAGATTCCAAGCAAGAGCTTCCTTCCAATGCAGAAACCTTCACAGATATAGACTCTTCTCCTGACCCATCATGTGTAATGACAGCAGGTTTTTCAGCTGGTATTAATTTAGTCCGTTCTTGATTTTTATTAGTTATGCTGAGTGCATCGTTTGCATGTCTCTGCTCTTTACTATTCACAGTAACTATCCCAGTAACAATTCCAGATGAGACAACGGGAGATGAGACAACCCCAGGTGGAACTGTGACAGATGGACCACTTGAAACTGTGACAGATGAAGCATATGAAACTGTGACCGATGGACCAGATGAAACAGTGACAGATGGAGCTGTAATAAATTCTTTACTGGTACTAACAGCCATTTTAATATTTGTCAAAGACATCACACTCTCAGTTTTGGTGTTCAAAAATCCTTGCGTTGGCAGTTCTGCGGTTTTCACATGAATTGCGCCTGTACTCGAATGTGCTGACACAGACACTACATCAATTATATCATCGGTTTCACCAGATGTAACTTTAGTTGAACTGATTCCATGAGTGGCTGCAGTGAGCGAAGAAGCTGCCTTGGTATCAAGAAGAGTTGATCCATGAACCATTGTTGATTTACTCACAGTGCTATTGCCATTCTCTCTTGATTTAATGATGTTTGAAGGTAGCTGGGCAAGAGCCTGTGGTTTCAAAAGAGCAGTCAGAGTTGATGTTGGCGTCACAACTTGCGTTTGAACTGGTATATCTGCAAAAAGAATGCTTTAGTATTGCAGGCCTTTGCAAAATCCAAAGATGCATGTGACAAGTAGATAATAAAAACACATGACAGAAACAACCCAAAAAATGACAAAATTTAAAAACCTATTATCTGTATAAATATGTGAATATTTTGTCTTGGAATTTAGTGTTTTTTCATAGCAAAACTAACGGAATAATTCATTTATTTTCTAGATTTTGAATGTTTTATAATTTAAAAATTCATCACATTCCCTGTTTTATCAGCCATCAGAATTTGGCTGTTATATGATCAAACACTTTTTGCAGCCTTGAATACAATCGTAAATATATACTTACTTTGCATTCCACATTACTAAAAATCTCCCTATAACAAATATCTTCACGCCCAGACTTATCTCCAGATTTATTTTCGATTTCCAATTAAAATATTATTTTATAGGGCGTAGCACTTACAAACAAACTTAATTCAAGAAATAAACTTATGTCAAAATATCTGAAATTTATGTAATCTTATGCCTGAATGCACCTGGAAATATGACGTTCTGTGTTAATTGGCAGCGGACCATCATATGGCCCTTCCCAGGGAGAAAGGGGTTCCCAGGGAGAAAGGGTTGAAATATAAAAATCTTCAACACTGACCTTCAACTTTCTCTGTTTTAATTTTTGTAACCAATTCAATTTTCTTTCTTATCTCTTCTTTACGTTCTTTCACGTCTCCAACAACAACTTCAAGCTTTCTTATTTTTGTATCTTTTTGATCCTTATTAGGCCACGTGATGTCACGTCTTCGTTTCCTTGTTCTCAAGTTCCCAAGTCCCCCATTCCATGACCAACCACCTCCTCCGTCTAATCTATATTCTTCTCCTTTCTGTTCCCATACTTTATGTCTTGGAATCCAACTGAATTTCACGGGTGCAGCTACACAACAAAACAAGACGTCATGTAGAAATAAATAAAAAGAATTTACATTGCCTGCACGCGAAAATAAGGAACTGCACAATCTCTTCAAATGCAAAGTTTGAATAATTTTTCTTAGTGAAGTAGTGATTTTTCTTACTTACTGTAAAAACGAGCATAGACATTCATTGTTTTTCTTGTTTCAGAAAATGCTGTTTTGAGAATGATTCATATATGAATGTATAAACCACTATCTGGCAACAGCTTTCACAGGGTATTTAGAATGTGTATCCACGAATCACCAACCTAGTTTCCTACCTTGCTATTCATATGCCGAGTTCCAAATCCAATTTTTAGGAAAATGAAAGATTAGTGTAGATAAGATTTAATATATACAATAAAGTCTGCTTCTTGATCAAAATAAATGAAAACAATGAAGATCAGACAATCCATATATGCTGATATGTGCATAATGTGATTGTCCATACCTCGTCTAGACATCGAAACATTTTTAAACAAGATAATTGATGCAAACATTATAAAATAAAAATTACAAATCTCATCAGTGGTAGATACCTTTTGGTTTTAAAACACCACCTTCTTCATCTTCAATCTCTTCTTCAAGTAAATCTTTGTCCCTGAAACTTCTGGTTGGTTTTTTAGTCTTTCCTTCTGATTGCATTCTCTTGAGTGTCACGTGACCTAATGCCTCTCTCAATACATTTAGTACAATCAATGGCTTAATTGCTCTTTGAAGAACCATTAGCATCGAAGCAAATTCAGGAACGTCTTTGCACATTCGAACAGCTTTAATCCACGAAGGCAATTGTTGGTGCCACATTGGATGCAAAAATGCAGTTGGAATTGAACTTTCAAATGTTATCATCGTACTTCGCAGAGTATTAACAACAAGTGCAGTTCCTTGATAAATTTCCCCAAGCCATTTAAAGTCATACAATCGAAACTTGTTCCCAAGTGATCTTCTTTTATCACGTTCTGCTTGATGATCATGCTTGCTGCTTGCAAGTGTGTTTGCATGATATTGATTTTCATACATGACATAGGATCCTTCCATTCCTAGTTTAAAGTAACTCTTCACTTCTTCCGGCTTCTTCTCAATTACATTGAGCAATTCAACAACACTTGATTCTTTAGTTTTTTTAACTTCCTTTTTATTGTCTCCTTCTTTAATTGTACTTAATTTCACTTCAGAACTAATTTTTTCATCACTGGTCAAAGAAATTTCTTGCTTATTAATTTTATTTTCTTCTGGAACAATGGTACTGTTTTTATTTTCCAGTACCTTAATTTGGTCATTGTTAATATTATCATCATCTAGATCAACCTTCAATGATTGTCCATGACTAGAACTCATTGACTCAATCTTTATTGGTTTCTTATGTTCTGCATTTTCAATCGTAACATCTTCTTTAGATTTTACAGAATCTCCACTTGATAATTCCTCACTTATTTTATTTTCTTGAAGCAAAGATTTAGGGCTATTCAACTTTTGAATAAAATCAAAAACGCTTCCCTCTGGTTCATCTCGAGATTTCTTTTCCTTATCAATGTCCTCTTGGGAATTACTAGACTTCTCTTCCTCAGTAAAATCACCTGTTTTCTTCTCATCATTTTCTCCAAGAAAATCTCTAAATTCCTTTTCAATCTCAACAGAAATTTCTCTGTCCTGTGTTGTCAAACCCTCATTTGCACTTTTATCTTGTGTGTTTGATGAAACTTCTTCAGAAGAAACAGAAACCTGAGAATTGCTTTCCGTCTGTTTTACAGGCAATACAGATGTCTCAGTATCTATTTCCATAGCTTTTAATTCTGAGTTGTTTTCTGACGGTTTGATCATAATAGGTTCTTTGTCTGGCACAAATCGAACTTCTTTATGTTCGTTGTCTGTTGAAACATCTTCATTGTTTGCAGCTATGTACATGAAAAATAAGACCACAATGCAAACAATTGCAAACTGTAGAAAATTTCATAAAGTATACAATGAGACAAATTTAACTGCACAGAAAAAACCTTTTAAGGACTTTTAAGCATGTAGCACATCAGGAGAAGTTGCTTTAGGTAAACAAATAAATTACAACTTTTTGTGCATATGACAATGACACTTGAATTATTAAATTTACCTTTACGTTCTATCATCAATTTTAGTTCACAACAAAAAAGATTAGTTTGAGTTTTATACACAGCTTGGATGCTTTTTTCATTATATTGTATTAGCATATTTAGCATGCATTCTATGAATACATAATTGATTGATTAATTAAGAGCATTATTAAATAGAAGATATTAAAACAAAATCAAATTTAAAGAAGACAAAACCAAATGAAACAAACCTTTTTCAACTTTCTCATTCTCTTGATTTTTTTTAAGTTTGTCTTCCTCTGCTTCCATCTCAAGTGTTTTTGCTTGCTCAAGACCATCTTTGCTTTCAACCCTTGACGCTTTTTCTCTTGGTTTGTACAAAAATGGTACCAAATCACCTAAAATTGTGCACCAAACAAACATTTGAAAAAGGTCCAGTAGGAGCTTTTACTACATAGATTGTTTCCTGTGGTCTGTTAGGAATTTGACCATTTTTAGAATCTATACCTGCACCTCTTGAACATTTTCCAACTCAAATAGATATATTTGAACAAAAAACATTATTGCCTGACATCCACTGACTCAAAATTTCAGAGAAAAATAGAAAAGAATTAAACTAGACAAGAATAATTGTGATCTCAGATTGACAATAGTTTAGAAAATAATAGCTTCACTTTAACATAATTTTCTGAGACTTTATTCAAATTCTCAATTTCTGTGGTGACTTTTTGAATCGTGGGAAGTGATTGCAGATCATTTCAAAAGCAATTACACTAGATTGTTTAGTGTTTACTTTTTTCGGATGATACACTTTATCTCCAGCACTAATTGGAATTTATACTTTTGATACTAGATTTAATGGGTATCTGATGGAGGTAATTAACAATGTTTTTAAATTGGATTTTAAAGATTAAAAAGTTTTTTTTCAATGTGTAATTTTTCCCTCATTTGCTTATGAAGTAATTTTTCCCTCATTTGCTTCTGAAGTAATTTCTCCCTCATTTGCTTCTGAAGTAATTTCTCCCTCAATTGCTTCTGAAGCAAATTTTCCCTCATCACCCATGAAGCAAATTAAACTGTACACAAGAAAAAATAGGCCATGATTTGAAAGCATTGTTTTCTTGACAACAAATTCTGGAAAATGCTCATATATCTATTTTTAAAATATTTCAAAGTTGAACAATAGTTTGCTAATAAAAATAATTTTAAAAAGTTAACACACCCTTTGCAGCATTTGTAAGATCCTCAGTGCATTTCATGTGTCTAATGAAAATTTCATATTTTTCTTCAAGTGTTTGCACTAAAGGGTTTTCATAACCATCTTCCTTTAAACACTCAATGAGTTCGTCAAGGTGTGATTGGCAGCTATAGTAAAATGTCTCATGTTCTCCTTCACTGCAAATTAAAAAAAAAACTTATAAACGCAAAATTTTGTTAGACCTTGAAGTTTAATTTTCAATTTTATATTGATTTCTCAGATGTTTATCTATTTTCCATTGCTTTTTTTTGAGTTCTATGAATAAACAAATAAATAGTTTTCAGAGCTCCCAAGCAATCCCCATTGGTTTATAACAACAGAAAATTAAAACTAAACTAACTAAACAATATTAAACTTTTTGTGGCAACAATTTTTCAAAAGTACCCTAACAAATTGTCAACTTGTCTCAATGTTATGACTAAACATTTTGGGGTATTTTATATCTTTAAGTTGTATATACTGAAGTTGAAAGAAAGTGGCTATGGATTTTGGAGCCAGATCCTGAACACAGGAGCAATACTGTGCATGAATAATACATCCCCATGCCCAACCAATGCTAAACACTTATGGTCAAATGACCCACTTCTCAGCATTGCTGCCATGTCACAGTGGTATAACCTAATCCTCGAACTACACAGACTCCCAGAAACCTGTGTGGGTTTGAGTCTCAACATCACTGTTTGATATGTTGTTAATTTTTTGTTCTTAAAATGTGAAGTTAAGAAAACATAGATATCTAAAATTTAGAAAAAAGAAACCATATTCTTAGACAGTCGTGTATGAGATATGGCTCTCTTATTCAAGCCACAGGGAAGTTTAAATATATATTTTGTGGTTGCATGCGCATTTAATTAAAACATAAATGACAAATTAAATTTGATTCCTTATACTTCTTACATAATAATTCTTCTTATAAGAAACCAATATTTCCTTCTGTGTCTGTCAGTACCAAGAGGTGCATTCCTGTAGATTGAATGTTTGTCTTGCTCAGCTAAGAAGTCGGTAACTCCTTTCACCCTTTGTGCTTCACAGACAGGGCATAACCAATCACCAGGCGGTACTTCAGAAAGTGGAGGTTTTAAGCAGGCCAAATGGTACACTGCTGGACAAAGTTCACAACAAAGAAGATCACCCATTCGCCCGCAACACCTGCAATAATCATCTGAAATAAACATTCTTTCATTTGCAATTTCTTCACGAACAGTGTTTGCCGACAGAAAATAATCACAAAGTCTTGTTAAGATCTTTAGTTTTCCCTCCACTGGTACAAATGGATAGGAACTGTCTTCAACAATTGAATACAAATCAGAAAAATCTTTATCTGAAAGAATGTAGCTGCGAACCAGTTCTGGCCATGTAAATGAATCCAGCAAATACCAATGGATGTTGATACTATCTTTTTCATCATTAGGACCAAAAACAATACCACTGCTTTCATCTTCTGGAAGTAACATTCTGAGTAATGCAATGTGAACCTCTGCAATTATACATGGCTGTTCTTCTGCACGGAGAGCTGCACAAAAATCCTCAAAACCAAACGGTGAAATTCTCAATATCCTCCCAAAATGTCGCACAGTTTCATAAACTTGTAAAGCTTGCATAAGTATGTCACTTGAAATAAGAAGATCATCGGAAGATGGTGGAATTTTCAACGGTGTAGTTACAACAGGCTCTTCAAGTCCTGTGTAAGGTCTACATGATAAATGAGGCCGTTTTGGTGTTCCACAGCTTCCCGTGAATGTGTTTCCACTTGATTTTGAAGTTTCGCTGCACAAAGACGATAAACTTGTGCCTAAAGAATCAAGACTTTCATCAGAAATATTCGGGTCATCATAAACATATTCTTCACCTCGGTAAATGTGTTTTATTGGGCGATCAGACTTTCGAAAATTTCCTCTTGAAGATGTATCACTGGGTGCTGGACTACTCGGCCCTGGACTGTCCTTCGCGCCATTTTTCAGAAACGACCATTTTCTTGAAGCAGTACCTCTCTGGCCTCCTCTACCCCTAGTGCGCGGCATATTTCTTCCAAAAAATATATAACTAGCTTCTCTAAAGTATCAGGCAAGTACTGATTATTCCATTTTTGATTGTCCTATCATAACGATTGGCATTTTTTCGCATTTTCCAACTTGGACTCCATTGCCGTAATTTCAAAAAGCACATTTCGCCAACAACGAAAATTGGCTTGTCACGTGACCTAACATCCCACAAAGCTTTGCGTTCAAAATGGTAGATATCTCTGAACAAAAGAAAAATCTAATATTCGGTATTCATTTTAGCAAAAGACTAAGCTAAAAACTGCATTTTATGACATCAAATTTTCGACAAATCTGATTCAGAAAAAGGCTCAAAACTTATTTTTCGTAAATAAATAGTAAAATTCGCGATAAAATCAAAAGTTTAGTATATAGTCCTTTCAGACTATATTTAATGGTTATTGATAGCATTGTACGTTTCATGGTGATGAAAAAATGATATAATAAATTCCAACGCTATGTTACTTTGCAATATTTCTAAACTACAAATTATTTACATACATATTAACCACATGCATTGGTTTGAAGTATCGAGGAACACGATGAAAAAATTTCAATCCAATTTTAATATTATTTTAAATTTTTAAGACGTGGTTACAAAATATTTTCCGGGGTAATACCTCTAACACCTCTGAGCCATAGCACAAAATATTTTGGCTTGATTAGCAGACTCGATTGCAACCAACTCTTATTTATTGTCTCTCCTAATATCTTAAGACTGCATCTAATATTTCAATATTAATATACAAATCCAAATGTGGCCAAATAAGACATGCACAGGGACGCCGGAGCGATGAAAGGGCAAGGGGGGCGACTAGGATTGTAAGGGCAATCGATTTGAAAAAATTGAGGGGTCCGGGGGTACTCCCCCGGGAAACGTTTTGTTGCCACGCCCTTTAGATTGGCTTGAAAAGCTATCAAAAATGTTTCAACGAATATCAATCTTGTTCTTTTACGAAATGTTTTGGCAATTTCTCCACATGTTCTCATTCGCAATCGCATATTGCTTATTTTGAAGTTGCAATTGCCAGTCATTAGCATAAGAATCGAACACCTTTTAGCCTGTCTTCCCTGATCCATACATTTTCATTCCGCGCTTATAAGAGTACACGAGGCAAAATCCAATTTGTAGATAATAGACTAATAAACAAACAAATAATAATTTGAAACTAGGGTCTTCAGTATATCTTCTGTTTGCAATACTGGAATCTGAAAACCGTCAGTATATCTTCTTCGTTAAAAGGGCACTTTTGCCCCCCTTGCCCCCCTTGGGAAAGGGCAGGAGGGGCGCTTGCCCCCCCCCCCGCGCCCCCCCTCTCCGGCGTTCCTGGACATGCACAAAGACATTCAGACAATATAGCATAAACGACATGTAAGCATTTGCGAATAAACACATGTGTACATATAAACAAAATATATTATGCTAACTTTCTACTCTTGCCACTGTGTTACTGTGCATTATTAGTTTATTCACTATTTGTCCGTATCTTGCAATGATAGTGCTGAAGGGGGAGGTCGGAGAGGCTATAGCCCTTAGTTAAAAACAGAAGAAAAGCACACAGCTGGGAAATTCTAGCCTCTTAGATAAATCTTGGCGTCACCACTAAATGAAAACCAAAACTTTTATAAATCGTCAACAGATCTTTTTTGAAAGTAAGAAAAGAACAAATGCTGAAAAATGCAAAAAGTAATTTGCATAAATTTTCCAGAAAAGATCAACACATTGTTTTGGCACAAAATCCACCAGTGCACCAGATAATAAATCCCAAAAGAGAAAAATTCTTTAAAAGTTTCATTCCTAATATCTCCAAATAAAAAGCCGTTCAGCTGGCAAAAGCATAAAACACAAGCATTCAAGAAAAGTAATATAAGGACAATAAGAGATATTTTACCACAACTGGCATCTGGACATTTGATTGATGTAAGCATTATAGACCAGAACTGTTGTAGGCTCTGATGAAATACAACAATGGTGGGACACACTGACAAAAACTTTTTGCCAGGAAACTGAGGAGAGACTCTTAAAATTATTCTTTCCGAAGTGATAAAATGGTAATAAATAATGAGATTGCTAAAATTTTTTAATTTTTAATTAAAACTAAAATTTTTCTCTAAAATTAAGAATAGCAACTTCAATAAAATAAAATTTTAAAAGTCGTCATCACTATCGTTCATTGCATTTCTCATGTCAACTTTGCCTCGTTTTCGTCCTATATGTCCCATATTTCCATCGTCATCATCATCTCCATCTCCATCGATTATTTCATCATCGTCATCATCATCGTCATCGCCATCGTCATCGCCATCACCATCTTCGTCCATTCCAATTTCGCTGTCACCACTTGAAACTTCGTCAGAATCGTCCTGAATGAGAAATAATAGAATTTTTCAGGTGTACTATGTGATTTAAATGAAAATGGGCCTAATCATCGGGATTTGGCACAGATAAAATTCAATCGATAATAATCCAATCATCTTCTATCATCTTATCAATATCCAATTATCAATCATATGCCACAGATGAAAGTGGCTTATAGCCACCTGTCAATCGATAATAATCCAATCATCTTCTATCATCTTATCAATATCCAATTATCAATCTTATGCCACAGATGAAAATGGCTTATAGCCACCTGTCAATCAATAATAATCCAATCATCTTCTATCATCTTATCAATATCCAATTATCAATCATATGCCACAAATGAAAGTGGCTTATAGCCACCTGTCAATCAATAGTAATCCAATCATCTTCCAAAATTAAGCTAAATTTGCATGAATATTCAGCTAAACTTTTGATGCGATGAAATAAAAAAATCAACGAAAAAACAAAAACCTCATCAGAATCCATTCCACCTGTCATGTTTCCTTCAACTCTTGGTCTACCACCTACAAAAAAATAACAATTTAAATTAAAGATACGTGGCTGTTTGAGCTTTTGGTGCACTTCAAGTAATTAAAAAACTCATTAAAATAATGTAAATTCAGACACTTCAAGCAATTCAAAAACTCATTAGAGGGAGCCTAAAATTAGATTTGCTAGAAAAAATTATAATTCTTCCTTTTCATTTTTCAGTTTCACTCTTTCCTTTTCAATTTATTGGAGTTCAGTTGAGGCCAGTTAAAAAGGCAATTCATTACAAAGGACGTAAAAAATAAACTCTAATGTGGACTTTAGATTTTGTTATCAATTCGATTACTCAAGTAAAGCCAATCAGTCAGAGACAGCAAAACGAGCTTTGGTAAAACTGTTTAAAAATTTAATATTATTAGAAACCATTAACATCAAAACAAGCCACAAGCTTTATTATTTTTGTTAAAAAATCAATAATTCATTAATGCATGATTAAATGACTAAATTTGGAACATAAAAAGCACCACAACAAATTGCATCAAACGAATAACTACTGTGAGTAATTATGGAAGAGATTGTTTATTTAGAAGAAGGCCATTTTTATATATCCTGGCAAAAATTGGGGGTCCATGGGCCTTCGGCCCCCACCTCTTACGTCAATTTCCACTACATTACAAAATAAAAACAACAAGCAAATCTTAGTAATACAAACACGAAGTTTTTAAAATGTCCTACCAGCCCCCTGTGGTCTCCTTGGTCTCGATGGCGCTTCTGCAACCTCTTCTTCATCATTAATTTCATCCCCGCTTCCATCTATGTTCAGATCATCCTTGGTGTCTACTGTTACAGCCTCAGCAGCTTTATTTGAAGCAGTATCTAATGCCTACAGTCAAAACAAACAATAAATATTTGTTAAATAGACATGTTTAGAAAAATGTAGACTGCATGTTTCTTCTTTTTCACTGCTGCTAGATTCCTTCAAGAATCAAATACAGCAATAACCCGCCTCAAAAAAACCGGTTTTTTTTTGAAAATCAGTCTGTTTGGTTACTTGATATTTTGGCAAATTATTATGGAGTTTGGTTGAGGTATCCTCATTAACCGTTGATAAGCGATTATCCAAGAATATCATGAGGTCGGCTGAATTCGATACATGACTCCGTACTAGTCTATTCTCAGTGTCCTTTTCTTCTAACCAGGGCCACATTTTCTCTGTTTGTGTCCCTGGGCCAATATCGGATTGGGCCTCTGACACCTGCTCCACAAGTCCAATGACACAGCATTCTTTTATTATTTCTACACTCAGAACCTATCCCTTAACGACGCACCCATTATCCACCTTAACATCTCCATCTCCATCCTTTCCATTGGATTCTCTTCTTTCATTATAATTACCCATCATTCCGCACCATACCAATACAATGGGCGTGTTACAGGTCTGAGTTATGCAGCAAATACTGCGATAAAAATTTAATATCAATGTACTTTTATTATTTTAAATTATTTACTAAAATAACTTTTCAAGTGTAATATGTAAATTTTTGCCAAAATATCAGACTGTTGTGGTTGGCAGTTTCTTACTGTTGTCCAATAAGCAATGCAAATAAGAGAAATAAAATTAGTTCTATATTCAGAGCTCCTAAAAGTTATTGGTGTTTAACAAAGCCTGCAAAAGTTTAATGAACAAAATTTATATTACCTCCATTTTCTCCTGTTCACTGTTGTTAATTTCTTCAAGTAGCTGTTCAAGATAGCTTTGATTTCTGAATTTCTCGATATAAACCTGAGTTTAAAATAAAAACAACATTACTTGATACTTCATTATGACAAGACAATTAATAAACGAAATAGAGCTACTTAATAATTTGATGATGATTTAATTTAGTAAATATGAATAATTTGACTTACTTGATATCGATCTTGTAATTCTAATTCTAGTTTTTCGTATTCGTCCATAAATGCAGGCCTAAACGATGATAAATTTATTTTAATTAAAACAGAGTTTAAAAAGCATTTAAAGCAAAGAGAGCTATCATTTTAAGCTTATGACAAAAGCTCAATTAAGAATGGATTACATACTCCACTCCTTTGAGAGGAGCCATCTAAATTGCTCTACATAATGTTTCGATCTTCCAAATACTTTCTTATAGAAGGTTCTGACGAGGTGTCATGCGAGAGTGCAAAGTTTTCTAAATACGAATGGAAGATGGGTGCCGGTGCACTTCGAAGAACTTCTAGCAGTAAGTTGGATAAAATAAGTTAATTAAGATAAAACAATAGTTTGGCGAGATGCGCATTTTAGCTTAAAATTTTGGACGAAAGTTTTTTCGTATTTAATTCAAATTTTCCATTCTGGGTGCCAAGTCGTACATCTTAAATGCAAAACAAAAAATTAAGAAAAATCTTCTAAATGTTATGTAAATGTTATATATTTAATATGAAAAATAAATAATCGAGAAGCAACGATCACATTCAAAACAACGATCACAAGAATCACATTCAGAATCACACTTAGAATCACAACAATCACATTCAGTCACATAGCTGAGCTAATCCATTCAAAAAGTTGAATTAAAAATATATCAGTCGACGTTGAAATAGTTATAAAAAAATTATCATTAAATTTAACCTGACACTTTCTAAGCTTCGCAATCTTTTTGTGTTTCTTTCCAGTTCCTGTCTCCTTTTTTCGATTTTTGCCTCCAAATTTGCTTCGTCCGATGCTATATTCTCCAGCATGTTTTTTGTTTTTTTCATATCCGTCTGATTAGAAGTACAGTCGTACGTTAACAAGTAAACAAAACAGAAAGAAACAAATTCTATGACAGTATTTATGTAACAATATTCGTATAGTGAAAGCCCCCAAATAAAAACCACAACTTTTAAGAACCTTTAATCTAAAATTTTCGCCACAAATTTCTGAAAAATGCTGTAATTTTTAAGAAAGTGCATAAAATGTTATTTAAATTCAACGGGAGTTAAATTGATGTAGCGTCTACACCTTACAAGTAGTCTTGACGTTTGTTGAATTTGTGCCTGGCCTGAAAAATACCATGTTTACAAACACCCATGAATTGACATAAAAGAATGACAAAATTTTCAGACTATAATTCAAAAAACCTTACCAAAATATTATCAGACGATATCAGACTATAAATTAAAGCTAAAGTAAATTTAAAAAGTGTACTTACTGTGACACTTGTAACACTTTGTCTAATTCCTTTTTCGATTTCATTCAAATCCATGGGTCTTGCAACTGACATGTTTCTTAATTCCTAAAAATATTTTGGAAAACAATGATAAGACTCATAGCCATAAAGAATTGGAACAAATAACCATCATCAGCAATTCTTTTATTAAAAATAAATTAAATGGAAAGTCATAATCATAATTTCAAAATCACAAAATCATAATTTAAATATCGACAAAATATAAAACTTACAAGAGGCAAAACTGACAAAAAGCTATTCTTGTATAAAATAAATATAATTCGTTAAATTTCATGGAAACTTAATCCCCAGCTTTCTCAAGAGATAGAAAAACTTGCTTGTGACAATTTTTGAAGCAAACAAAACTAAATCAATGCTGAAAGCCCTCAATAAATATTTGAAACAGTCCAATTTAAGTGAACCATGAGTTTGAGATACAAAACAATTCAAGTAAGAGAGATTTAACTGATGATGCTTATGATAAAATATGAATTTACCCTAAGCTCAACTTCACGGCCAAGTAGATCGTAAAGAGCAGCACCCTTTGTTGTGATTTCTGATGCCAATTGTCTCGATGCCTTCAAATCACCAATCTACAAATGATCAATAAATAGTGAGCTAAATTATTAATTAATTTGATTTGATAACTACACAGCAATAAATTCCAATTTCATATTAGTTTTAAAAATTCTCAAAATTAGCCAAAAATATATCATACTTGCCAGCTTTTGCCACTCAGCTATTGAAACACTTGGTTTTTTGTTTAAAAAAGTGTGAGATAAAGTGAAAAGTTGCGAGATTCTGGAATATCTTATTTTTAAGTAAATATATGCTCTACGGTGTTGAATGCCTCGCTTTCAAGACAATCCTCTCTGATAACAATGTCATTGGAATTTTTTGGGTTAAGGACTAAATACAGACAAACAGTAATGGTTTGTCTAATTAATTTTGTTTGATTGTGACTGAGATTTTATATCTTAGTTCTACGATTTTGGTCCTCTTGGCAAAAAATTTTGAGATGTTCCATTTTAGCTCTTGATGTGTGTGAGAATATGAAACATTGTAAAGAGACCCTCAGGTGTAGTGGAAAATCATGAGTCTTACCCAGTTTGTGAGTAGACTCACACAATTATAAAATATTTAAATAATTAAAAATTGCTAACCTTTGAAGAAACATCAATCTTTACCCTTGCTAGGTCTTCACTTCCCGATTGCTATAAATAAAAATTAAATTATATACCAGCCAGATAGAGTTAGACAAATGCATAAATGTTTTGTGTATTATATATCAGGTCTGGCTATTTATGGAGAGCTCTTGCTACCCTCCAGGCACCTCTCAAATTCTGGAGGAGAGCTGTTGATTGGTCTAATAGAAAATCAAATTGCTCTCTCCAAAGTTGCTTACTTCTTATTGTTTTCATTGAATCCATGAAAGAATAGCTTCCCTGAATGTTAACCAAGGGAACAGTTCAGAGTGCTTGCCTACTAAAAATCTCATGGCCAGGCTTGATATCTTTTATTTATTTCTAAACTAAAACTGCAAGAACTTTCTCCATACCTCATCTGATACGTTAGATCGCATTGCATTATATAACACTGATGTCACTTTTAACAATTCTTTCACAGCATATCCATCAGCACTGTATAATTTTTTGGTATTCAGCTTGATGTGAGCTTTAGTGGCCTAAAATTAATTTTTTTAAATAAATTACTTTATGTTTAAAAATAATAATAAAAAACATTGATCTATTGAGGAAAACAATCCCAACCACTTGATTAGAATTAGAATTGCACTTTTGATTTGCTGAAAGATATTCATTTCAGAAATGTTTTGCAAAAACTTTTTGCTCAAATGATATGTTCTAAAGTAAACAAGCACATTTTGTCTCAATTGGTCGAGTGACCAAGTGGTTAAGACACTGTGTGTCGAAGTCAAACTCCCTGTGAGAACTTCTTACTATGAAACTGACACCCAAATCAGCTGTCTATCATTTCGAGGTCGGTAAATGAGTACCAGCTCTGCAAGTGGAAGAGGTCCCTGGACATGCCCTTCCCAACCTGCCTTCAGTAACAGCATACAAGAAAGAAGCCTACACATTACCTTGACCGGACCTTTGACCTGCTGTTGAAGCCTATTTAACTACTTACTTACTTACTTATCTCAATTTAAATGCAATATCTTTTCACAAAGATTATATACATAGCCTTTAAGACTCAAATGATTTTTAAATAATTTTACATTTTTTTAGCTATTGCCACATGTCCATTATTTAGTTTTCATTTTTTTAAATATATCAGATTTGTAATTAGTACAGTTGCTGAGATATTCTTACCATGAACTGAGCAACAGATTTGATAAAGATGACTCTGTCATTTTGTTCTTCAACATCCATGGGAATGTCAACATTAGGATCATATCTGTAAAACACAACAAACAATTAATGGCCCAGGCTAGTTAAGTGTTTCAATTTCACTGGGTTGTAGAAGATATACTCTATTAATCTGTATGTAATTGTATATACTAGAAAGAAATTTTGAATTTGAACAACAGTCACTCAGCAGTGAGAGTGTCCCTTGTTTGTAGTGAATGTAAGAATGTAATAATTTAATACAAGTACCTAAGCACTAGCCATTTTAAAACTTCAGCAACAAGTTGAAAATTTGGTGACCTAAAGTTTTCCATTGAAATTAATCTTGGGTATCCAAGGGCTCTCATCATCTCAGTGAAATCTTTAAAACAAAAGTGAAAGTTAAATAATTGTTACTTAAAATTGCTGGAAATTGAACAATTAGCAATAAATTGTTAAATTTTCAGGACAAGTGCAGTTCAACAGGCAGTGATCACAGGGAAACAAGGCTATCACTAACAATAATTCAATATTGTATAGGCATCAAATGAATGACAATTACTGTTACATTAATCATTGAATATTTCTTTAATTATTTGGGGCTATCACCCCCAAACCTCAGTTCTTATCAGTGGATGTTTAAACTAAGAGAGTGGCAAATGATATTCATAGCTTCTCATAATGAGTGAATAGTGTACCAGTCTGAAAAGCATGTCCATTTCCAACAAAATCTCATGCAAGCAAAGGTCTTAAAAGTGTGTGTGCAATGCTAAAAAGCCTGCAGCCTTAATTACAGCTATTGTTAAAAAGCTTGCAGCCTTGCAGCTATTGTGTTCTTGAGCCATGCCTTTTATTTTGGCTATAAACCTGACCAACACCCTTTATTTAGCTTAACATTTATACTCATTGACATGCCTTTGACAGCCAAGAGTTTTTTCTTAAGATTTTATATTTGGTTTTTGCGCTGGCTTGTGCTGCTGGGGGCGCTCACTTACTTGTGCACTTAGGTGGATTTCTAGTCCTTGTGGCACACCCGCACCCATGATTTTTTTGCTCTGGCACACCTGACATCTTGTTGAAAAGGTGAGCACTCTGCAGTCCGGCAATCATGCTAGAGTGTCTTCAGAGTGCATGCTGAATGAAGGCCCATGATGGGGTTAGCCAAAGTATGGCACTTGCACACCCGAGAATTTCAATAGTAATAGAGCAATAGGAAAACAGTAGGCCTAAACAAAAGAAAAGTGCTCATGCACACCCCGAGATCTCGTCGAAAAGTACCATACTCTGCAAACTGGGTGGAAAGTTTTTTAACATCAAATGTTTGTAAACAATCAATAGTGCTCTATCAACAATCATGATTGATCAAGCATCATCTGATCTGATCATCATCATCAAATCAATGATGTTTTTCCCATGATTTCATGCCCAACCTAAAACGGCAACGCCGCCGAAGATACTTCTCACTTTGTAAAAGATACTTACTTCGTAAATCTCTGTACGACATTTTGACAGATTTTATCCAACAAGGTTTAGCCTAAAATATATTTATAATAACATTAAACAACGCCTTTAGATTTTTATTTACTTTCTTTTTCTTCTTGACTCTTTTGTTTTGTAACTAACAAACAATTTGGCAATATTGAAGTTGCCTCAGTTTGATACTAAATATGGATCGATCCGAGGCTCCAAGATGAAAAAGCAAGGCAAGCAAAAAATATTCTCTATGCACATGCATGAGGCCAGAAGTCAAAAGTGAAGTCTCAGATTTTAACAAAGCACAACAGAACATGGGTAAGATTAAGATCGTTACTTAGTTCGGTAAGAATGGGAATTTTATTTGATTTCAACTCAAGGAAAGTTCTGATGTTGTCAAATATAAATAAAATAGACCTAATGTCGAATCAGCAAAGGCGGCTTGGGTGTATATAGTCCAGGTTGGAAAACTTGCATTCACTCGCAGCTATGACTTGAGATATAACTCGCAGCTCGCAACTACAATTCGAATTGCTCGTAGCAAAGAACAATACGCCTGTTATCTTATATTCTATCGTCGCAGCTTTTTGAACAATTGAGAGTTTCGCTCGCTGCTCGCACCTTATCAATTTAGTTTGCTCGCTACGACACGTCGGCAAAAGACGACATATTTTCCAACAGAGGGTATATAGTCTTCTAGTAGTTTGTACGAAAATAAAAAGATATTTTTTGTAAAGTCAACAAATGCTTACCCAATCTTCATTATTTATTCTCTGTATCATGAATCTCTCTCAGAAATAAAAATTGATCTGGTAGAGAATTGAGCCCCAGAAATTTTCTACAATGCAATGCTAAGGAGAGACATGTGCCACCGGCGGAGAAACGGAAGAAATGTTCTCCTTTGATAAAAATTCCGCAAAAGAAATTAAGATTCTTTCAATCAATATGTCACTGTAAATTTATTCAAAGGTTTACTTGAAGAGATTAGTGGTCGCAATGCCGAGTTAATGAAGTTTTGGAGCACTGGTGATATTAAAAGCTTTGGAAATCAATACACCGAAAACTGCAAGATCATGGCAAGTGGTAGTGAGACGGCCATTGGTCGAGAAGGTGAACAAATTACTAATTTTAATAATACATACTTTTTTGTTAAAGTTACAGCAATACAAAGATTTGAAATTCGTGAGAGCTTTCAACCATGAGCAATAAGAAACGTGAATTGTTATTCTTGCGTATCCATGTACCCATGATGTGTGAGTGTGTCTTTGTATCCGTGATGTGTATCCGTGATGTGTGAGTTTGTCCTTGTACCCGTGATGTGTATGTGTGACAATCTGATTCGGAGTTCCATTACGTCATTTGGTTCTTCAAACGTGTATGCAAAGTTTTCTAGAGTAAAATTTAATATTTTGAAATCTTAGCTCTCGTAAAATCATTCAGCGAATTGTTTGCAAGTGGAGCTGTAAAGATTACATTAACTTCCGATGAAGTTGGCGATATTGACGGAGCAAGTACTGCTTATGAAAGAGGCTGTTATTTCTTTCATGATAAAGATAAAAAAGAAATCGAAAATGGCAAGTAAGTACACGGAGAAATATTGTGTTATCTCTACGTATGTATGTATGTATTTATTTTTATGCCACTAAATTAAAAGTTTACAATACATTTTCAAAAAAGGATAAAATATTACATTAATGATTAAATTACAATTAGTTAAAATTACCTCTAAATTTATTACAAAACCACGTACCCTTAAACTAAAGTGGCATTAAAAGATCGAAAGACCTTGATTCCATAATGGTCCTCTTGGAGGTTTTGTGGTGAAATATACGATATGATTTGTCCAGTCTATAGAATACATTTTAAATAATCTTTCAGTGTTAACTCAATGCAGTTTTGACCTACAGACAGTCTAAGTCCGTTAATTCGAACACCAACAGGGATGAACAATATGTTCAACACTAGAATGAGAGAAGAAACATTTTTAGACATTTTATCATGACTTTTTAGGCTTTTTAAAATAATCTGCTCTCTTCCCCTGTCCCTTTCCACCTTTTTTCGAAGAAAGAATACTTTAAATGAAAAGTAATTGTTTTCTCCAAACACTGCATTTATCAGTTAATGGAAAATGTATGCTGCATGCAAATTATCGTTTCTGTTTTTGTCATGATTCTTGTAATTACAATATTGTCTTCGGTTATGCTGGAAATTCGAATATGAGACTTCTACTTCAATACTGAAGGCTCTGGTGATGCAAAGAAAAATAAAATAGAAGAAATAAGATAAGATAAAAAATAAAATAAAATTTATTTGCTAGAAAGAAAGAAAATGATAAATAAGTAAGGTAACAGAGCAGCAATACCGCTGCTGAAAATAGTATTTTTGCAATGGTGATAGTTTACCCTATGGGTTTTTTATACACTTTTTTATAGCACGAGTTTTGAGTACAGGAATCGAATTATCGGATGTATATATTTAAGAATCTAGAAATGGTTATAGAGGATTAAAAATCTGACATTTCGAATTATCGGGACGTCGAATTATCGGACATTGACTGTAGTTCCAATTTTAAATTTGTCTTTCAAATTGTGTGCATCTTGCGTACAAGAAACTTAGTTTTAATTAATTCACTTTTTAAGACCTTGTTGACCAAGTAAGACCTTGTTGACCAAGTAAAACCTTGTTGACCAAGTAAAACCTTGTTGGCCAAGTAAGACCTTGTTGACCAAGTAAGACCTTGTTGGCGTTGAGATCGTATAGTTTGACGATTGGACGAAAGAAAAAACGTCGACATATTGATGGATAAAGGCTTTGTGGATTTCATTTTGATAAAGGGTGTTTCGGTTTCGGCGTGTCGGGTTTCTGTTATTCTGTCGTTGCGTCTATTTTCATAGAAGAAAAAATGTATTTTATTGCATCTTAATTTGTTATTTTTGTGATCTTCCTTTTTTTTAGGTTTGTTGTGATTTGGAAACGTGTCAATGGAAAGTTGTATATTGACATTGATATTTTCAACACCAGCAAATCTGAATAAATCATTGATTAATTAAACTGATTGGAGTTCGAGAGTAGTTTATTACCATACCATACTACCCTAATTTTATTTAGTATTCATAATAATCAGCTGTTTTTATTGTAGCAGTCGTGTAATTAGGATCTGTAACTAATTTTTCAACAATAAGATGCACTTTTTACATTAAATTGATTGGGATTAAGGGTAATATATTGTCATATCAAAGTACTAAATTTTTATGTAGCATTTATAATAATCAGCTGTTTTTATTGTAGCAATCGTGTAATTGAGATCTGTAACTAATTTTTCAATGATAAGATGCACTTTTTACATTAAATTGATTTGATTCATTGTCAATATTTCTCCTTCAATCGAAAGAATATCACCAATAAAGGGTATTCTTAATGAAGCATCTGATCCGTATATTTGCGAGAATTCCTCCACTGAAAGTTGGAAATCCTGAAAATACGGATGTGTGTCATGTTGAATCTTGGCTATATCGTCTATCGATGCAGGATCACAATAAACAACAATTAAAGAGCATAACCCCAACGTTTTGTAATCCAAAGGTACTTTATGTGATCAAGCTTGGCACTGATGACAAATTTAATATTAATAATTCTTTCAACTGCAAATTTCAAAGCAAAATTGACCAATTCTTTATAAATGCCATAACCTCTATGATTTCTAAATAACGTCTGTGATATTTAAAGCAAGGCTAACCGATACTATACTGTCATCAGAGACTCTTAAAATAGAACTGTAAAAAGTAGACAAATAAATGTAGTTATTTGCGTTCGAATGAAATGAATTAGAAAAAAATTGATATTTTGTTATTCCAATAACCTTTAAAAACTTCTCCAAACTGGTCTGCTTTCCTTCCCTATCTGCCTTAGTGAATTTGCGAGCTGAACCTTTAAAACATTTTGGACACGGTTTCTCGCCTGCCCTCGTTCTTTTAACAGTTCAAATGACAGGGTAGTAATAAAATGGGAAAATCACAGAGTCTTGGAATATGAATACAGGATCATCAAACTTTATAAAAATATTTCTCTCCTGCTCTTATTGTTTTAAAAGTTAAATGAAGGGCTAATACTAAAATGGATGATTCACGAAATCTGAGTCTGGAGTCATGGCTACTTTTCACTGCGAATGGCAAGAAGAATCTGACTACAACGAGATCGTGATGAACCACTGGTGATTTGACCATGTGATTTTACCGATTGAAGTATTTTTGATCCGGCACGCGTGTTTAAGGCGTAAACAGTTTTTAGAAACTAAACAAAAAACAGTATACGGGAAAATTATTCAGTAGATATTTTATTGCATATTCTACTTTCAATATTTGTCATTCGATAAAACTATAATTCGCTGTTTAAGGTAAGTAACAAAGCAACTGTGACTGTTCGTGAATATTAAAATAAGATATGATTCCTATCCTACGTGCAGCTTGCGTGGAGACTGAATCAGCTTTTTAACACAAACATTTCGTTAAATGGCATGCAGACTAAATATTTACGAGCTTTGCTAAAGAATCGGAAAACAGCTTGCTCTATTGCCTACAATGTTTCGCTAAAAACAACTGCATGCAAAATCTCCACAAGATATATGGGAATAAATGCAATTTAGTTTTAATCGACCCACCGATGTAAGAGGATCCGTTCACTTAAAATTTTCACAACAGCAAAAACAACGACATAAAATGGTCAGTGACCAGCAGTCGATATAAGATCATGCCACCATGACAAGTTTCAAATCTGGTCTTGTATAAAGTACCTCTGATGACTATAGTAAACTCCTGCAAACAAGAACCTTTTTGTTTTTTAAACAGACTGAATAGGTTCTTATCAATGTGGTAGCTACTATACCATTTTCAGGGTGAGATTCTTATCAAAACAGTCTATATTGCTACTTGATTTCTAATCCCTGTGCATTGATATCTAATCCCTGTGCATATCTCACTAAATATCATGTGCGGGTATTTCGAAGTATGCCCGCAGAAATGCTCAATGATAACAACAGCTAGTTTAAAATATCCCGCGAACCGTAAACGATGCCCGTGTACCCGCGCATTTTAACAACGTTTGTACAGCGATTTGCGTTGATCGGTTAAGAATTTAATACTCATAATATTCATCAATATGTCATGTGATACTTAAGTAAAGTAAAATTTTGCTCTACCCAAAGGATAATTTCTAATTACTTCTTTTCAAAGTTACGCAAATATATAATGGTAACACATGACATAATCAGTTGTTGTTGTTGTTGTTGACATGTGCACATATTTATTTACATTGCTTTGCTTTACAAAAATATAAATCAATCATTAAAAGTTACATTTTTCCAGTTATAAGGCGTACATTTGATCCTCGCTTCTCCCACTTGCCATATTTTGCATTTGCCGCGGAGCTCCCGTGTTTCCGCGTGTCGATGCAACTCTTTCCGGGCCAACCTCAGATCTTTCTGCGAGAAATTTGTCAAATTCATCGCTCGTGATTGACGTCTGGCCTGTTTTTGAAACTTCAGTCAATGATTCTGGAGTTGCTTGCGAAACGGGTTGGCTGGGTTGTAACTGATTCTAAAAGTTAAGCAATCAATTAATCAATAAACCAATGATTTATCATGAAATTCATAAATACGATAAAAAGTTATATACGACACAGAAAAAGTAAGGCTTAACAAGCCAGGGCCGCTAAATTACATGACATAAGCATTTTGACGGCGACACATTCCTTTGGGACACCCATTATACAACCCAGGAAAAGCAAAGCTGAACTAGCCTGGGCTGCTAAACTAAACAAGCTCAAAATACATAATAATAATACTAAAAACAAAACAAATGGTAAGATACAAAATACATAAACTACTAACGATTCAGCAATACAACGTTTAATACTTTTAAATTACAATAGTTTAGTTTTTGATTGATGATGATATAAATTCACTCAAGTAAAAATATTTACCAAATCTGTATCCTTCAGCCATTCTTCGACATCTTGTATACTAAAATTAAAAGTAATGTTTTCTTTGTTAACTCTTCAACCCCAGAAAGGGTCATGTGTATAGTAAGTAAGGGTCATGTGTGTAGTAAGTAAGGGTCATGTGTGTAGTAAGTAAGGGTCATGTGTGTAGTAAGTAAGGGTCATGTGTGTAGTAAGTAAG
>JAYJMH010001567.1:0-29335 GCA_036873815.1 Phacellophora camtschatica
AGTGCAGAAATACGGTTGTTAGGTAAACCCTTATTATCATCAAGTTTTTCTAAACCATGCTCACTTAAACGAAAAATTCCGTGTTTTTGTGTTCCAAACCATATGTCATTATTTTTATCTTCTAGCATACTGGTAATGGATTCTTGAGCTAATTCTTTATGAAGTAGAGTGAAGTAACCATCATTAAATGCATAAGCACCTTCATTGGTACCTACAATTAGCCTATTTTGGTTAGTAAGAAGTAATGAGTGTACTTGGGTATCAGGTAAACCAGAATGCTTATCAAAGTGACTGACTAATGTTTTGTTTTTAACTGAATACAAACCATTATTAGTGGCAACCCATAAAGTCCCCTTTGCATCTAAGAGTAGGTTAAATGCTCGTAAGTTATCAATAATGGTTTCATCGGATTTATTTTTAACATCTCGATAGACAAGTCCTTTGCCTTCTAACGCTAACCAGATATTTTTTTTATCATCAAAAATGGCATGGTTCACCATCGTTGAGGCATTATCTTGGGGATGCCATTCACGATTATTAACTCACTTCCTGTATCAACGCAATATTTGGGATTATTTTAAGAATATGGAATGATGCCACACACGTACAAGGAAGAAAAGAAACGCCTAAATGCAAATAGTCGTTGGATCTTATACAACTTAATATTAATTTAACTAATTCAACGAAATGGAATATGTATGAACTAAAAGCTAATTATAAGAATAAATACACAGATGTATCTTGCAGGAGGTGTGGAACCCATGAGGAAAATTTGGAGCATCTGTTGGAATGTACAGATTTTTGGAACAAAATTAAACAAAGATACAATCTGACCGACAGCGCTTACAGGGACGATATAATCTAACCAGCAGCGCATTTGAATGGTTAAAAAATTCTTGGAATTTTGAAAAAATTGTGTAACACTTTGTAACTGCTCCGAAATGGAGATTTGGGAAATTATTATTATTATTATTATTATTATTGTTATCATTATTATTATTACTATTATTAAGGTCAGTCTAGAGAATATGTCAAATGCACTACCACCCATTTCTTCAATTTCCAAAATTGAAATTTCGTTGAAATGGTGACGAGGACTGGGGAAAACGAACGTGTGATTAAATCTCACTTGCTACGATCTTATATATTTAGCCGCATGGGAAACGCATAATCATGCTATTTTTTTTTAAATAAGTTAATTAATTAATATATTATGACGATTTCCACAATTTATTCTACAATTTTATCCTTGCGCAAAAGTAATCCCCAAAGGCAGTTTTTAACGATAACAAGGTTTAGTTTCCACATTTTACGCACTTTTTCAGTTTAAAACTAACTTAATCTTCATTTTTAAATTTTGTGACAAAAAGGGTGGATCTAAATTAAAAATTTTAATTTCTGAAATATAATAAGTAAACTAGTTCAATGTGGTTAAAGTTGTCAATAAAAGTATATAAAAATAAACAAAAAAAAGATAAATAAAACAGGAACTATTGTATACGGTATGTCTATGTATAAGATAATATACAGATAATCTAAATTTCATGAGAACTTCACAAAAAATATAAACTATGATCAAAAATTGCACTGGCCCATAACCTAATAAATGTCTTGTAACTTTTAATATTCATATAACTTTGTGTCAAGAGCTCTGATTTTAAAAATTTGTTATGTTTTAGACTGTAGAAAAATTTAAACAGTCAAATTTAAACATTTAATTCTTCCCATTCCTTTTGTGGTCTGAATCACTATTTGAACATAAAAACTAAAACCCACCTGCCATTGTTTGAAATCAATTCGCACTGAGAGCCAAACATTTTAGTAGAGCGACAGTTTTTTCCTTAAAAGGCATCGCCATTCTATTAGATTACATCATTTTCATTTTTGCAAGCTTTTAACTTTTGTGTTGCTACACAGAAAAAAGCGTTTAACCAACCTCAAGCATGTATCTTGCTTTTGCCCTCGAAACATAGAACGATGAAAGTCTGGGATTATAACTGATAGCCACAGAAAAAAATTCCTCTGCTTGTTGGTAGCGTCTTTCTTGATATTCCAGTATTCCTAAATCATTGTACACAGCAGCAAGTCGAATTTTTATTACATCATCAGATGAATCCAATTCAAGAGCTTGTAGGTAGTCAGATAAAGCGAAATGAAGCTCGTTCGTTTTGTAGAAGCAATCTAGAATAAACAAAACAATTGTATTTATTTTAATAATGTTCAAAAGTTATTCCAACTGTATTAAATATTCTAATTTCATTATTTCATCTTCAAATGATTTCTTTGCAAAGTATGGCATGACAAAATCAAAGTTCAAAAGTCTTTAAATATACCGGGTGTTCCAGAAAAAATGCTACACGTTTGCAAAACTGAAGGGAGTAAATCTAATTTCCCTTGCGATGGTTCATCCATCCTAAGGTAAATTCATCAAAAAGTTAACAAAATAGATTAATAAATTCATCTATAATGGCCACACATGTTCTGGACATTTAGGGTCATAATCAAAACTTCTGGGTTTGCAGAAACGCAAAATGTGTAATTCTATTTGGCGTAACTCAGTGATTATTGAGTTGAAGCCTCTTCTTTAACAGCACTCAAGTAGAAAAAATCATCAAAATCTAATCTCCTCCACAACGGCTTTGGCAATAGGACACCCGGCATGAATCTAGGACACCTTTTTTAGGACACCCGGCATTAATCTAGGACATCTTTTTTAGGACACACGGCATGAATCTAGGACACCTTTTTTAGGACACCCGGCATGAATCTAGGACACCTTTTTTAGGACACCCGGCATTAATCTAGCTCTCATATAAAATTTTGAAAAATCTCTTCCAAACCTAACTAACTAAACAAGTGACAAAAATTGATAGACAAAATAATGTAACCCGCCCGATACCTTATCTTTTCTTCGGTGTGACCACATGGTAGTATTTCGCATAATAATATAAAAAGTTATCTCAGCTAGCTAGTTTTTGTGCTACATTATTAGCAGTCCCAGTTTGTACAAATACGTTAAGGTGGAGCTTATAAAGTGGTACAAGTAAAAACTGGTGTTGTGAGTTTAAGGCTGCTAAGTGCTCAGTGGCAAATAATTTATCTAAAAAACAACTGAAAATCTATAAAGTGCTTTATAAAAATGTAACCTGATTTAGTGACGCGGAATTCAAATTGCTAAATTATTTTGTTATATTTAGTGTAAAAAAAACTTGAAGATTTTTAAAAGGTCTGATCATTATTTTTGACAAGGCCTGGGAGTAAAAAACTATTTATAAACAAAACGTTTCGTTACCCAAACTTGAAACGGCATAAATTTGCTGTTACACAGCTTACTGGAAGACATTTTTTAAATGTTCAATCATTTTTTTCCAGACCAAACTCCACGGAGCTCCTATTACAAATAATGATCGACAGGAATTAATTGTTTTTGCAAGATTTTGATATTGTCTAGTCAAGCAATTCGCTTCCTTGCAGCTTCACAGAGTTTTCATCCCAATCAACCCCAATCAACTATAAAGTGTTTTCATAATATTCGTGGTCACAGAGCATACATTTAAACATTAAAATATGAAAACAAAGCAATATGCACATAGCACTATTATCGATTGAAGATGATTGCCCAAGGTAAAAATATTTATACCGTGTTAAAATTAATCAAAATCTTCATCAGTTTTAGCAACCTTACGGAAAATGTAACTGTCCTGGAGAAAAAGTCTTTGAAAAATATGAAGTTTGCACGCTACCGTTAATGTTCCAATTTGTCATTATGTCTTTTCCAATCTGCAAATTTGTGATTTATTTCACAATTATTCTATATAGACTAATTCAGCTATGCTTGTTCACAGTCGACATTCAAGATACAATAGATACAGTTGACATTAAAGTCATGTGACCTTTTACAATTCTTTTAGTATTCATTCTTTTAGTATTCAACTTTTAGTGTTCTTCTTCTACTTCGTGCATTGAAAGCACGAGTTTTCATGGCATAAAATATGATAATGGTTTAGTCTCATTCTAAAATGAAAACAGGTTAACGAAGAATACAATTTCAGTTATACTTGAAGATGTCAAGGAGGAAATCTGAATTCGTTTCCTTAACAAAGATTGTACTCCTGTAAAACCTACCTCCTCGATTCAAATAAAGCTTTTTCTCTTCTTTTTCGCTTTTGATTGCTTTATTGAGAAGAACTATTGCTTCTTCGTAATATCCCTTGCTACGAAGGAAAATAACAACGTACATACATGAGATGATAAACTAATACAGTTTAGCTAAAAGAGCTGTTTACACAACACAAACAACACCTACCAAGAATATTTAAATAGATATCATGTATATTCATCACAAGTGGAGAGGAAAATTGAAAATGTTACATGTTATGAGATTATTGAAAGCGCTTTGAATCCCGAATGTATTCGATTATTGCTTAAGAATTTTAGCACTAGAGCTAAGTGGCAATTTATCATAAACATATAACCAGTTTCTTAAACGTTTATCATTAGGAAGATTTGTTAATCTGTGAGGTTGTAAAGCCTCGCGCCTGTGTACATCTTTCAAGATTAAGCTAACCCAAGTTTAACTGCGACTGTGCAAAAACAAATGAATAGAATTTGCCTTGAGGCAGTCCCAAAAAAAATGGTTGATTCTTTCCTTTCTATTATTTTAATTATCACTTTAGAAGATGTTGAATTGCTTGGGCACAAGAACATTTAGATCCATCAAGTATGTTCTTCTCGTATATTTTCAAGTTAAGACAAAAAAAACTTGTGTGGCAAACATTAGATGATTTGATGGCTATCGGTCCATTAGATAATTTGATATGATTTAAAAAAACTATTTTCTGGGCCACCTAGTATAGTAAAAATGATGAAAAATTCTTTGAAGATGTGAAAAATAAACTAACGTTCATGAGTTACAACTGATTAAAAAACCAAAGAACTTTTAAAACTGCTACTCTAGATATAAAGTGACTACTTTTGTGTGTTGGCCTAATCGGCAACTGATTTCTAGTGCTGAATTTTTAAAAGATATGCACCCAAACGCGTTACCAAATATTCAATTAAAAAAGACCTTGAAAAATTTCTCTTGTTTTTGCTAAATTGTTTTGTTTTTATGTTGGGTTGTAAAATGTTTTAGCACATTTTAAAGTATTATTTCTCTTATTGCAGGAGGAATAGCATTTTATGAGCTGTGGCACAATCAATAAATGGTTCCTTTCGCGTAATTGCAGGGCATGAAAGGCATTGTGACCAATAATTTAAAATCAGTTACGAAAAAGTAATGCTGCAAAATTTTATCTTAATTTTCATAATAAAAAAAATCCGAAATATTATGCGGAAAGTTATAAATTTCAGTAACTTTTTCGAGTTGTGGTATTTTACACTGAATGAATTTCAGGCAAAATCTATACCGGGTGTCCCAAAAAAACCTTTATGATTTTATTGCAAACGTGAGAATGCGAAACTCGTTATTATTACTAAAAATAGATGGACTGATCACTGACGACCAACTTCAGACCTCTCACTGATCGTAAATGCGAATGTTGGAATTTTTCCGTTTCACACAGTTCAAGATTTAAAGGAACGTCTTCAGTTTGACAGTTTTGAGAAGAACAACCCACGGCTAGTGACACTTTCAATGATTTTGCAGGAGGCAGTAACTAGACAGATAATGTTAGGGCTTTATTTGAACGATTACAAAAGAATTTAAAATGCTCAGTTATGAAAGGATGCAAACTTCGAGGCCAAATCCGTTTGGAAAAAAGGCCAAACTTAGCCAAATTGAAATTAACACAATAGAACAATATAATATATTAATTTTCAAAACGAGGCCAACCATGAAGTCCAATTTTGTTAAATTATGAAAACGAGGTCAGCTATTGAAACTACTTTCTTCACAAAACGTGTTTTCTTTGTTCTTGCATCCTAATTATGATACGATAAATTGGGATGGCTTTAATTTAACACGAATAATTTTTATGGTGCCGCTCATATATAATTGTTTTGTTGGGGCCTTTTAATCTCTTCCTCATAAGGGAACGGCGCCGATATTTAAACCCAATTCCCACCATAAAAGTTTGACATTCATAATTAAGAAAGTTATTATGCGAAAACCAGAAAAAAGCCAAGATTTAGCCAGATTTTGGGTTCAAGCCAAATTTATTTTTCCTAGCCAAAGTTTAAAAAAAGCCAAATTCCTGAAATTTGGCCAAAAGAAGGCCAATACACCAACCCTGGATGCAAGGCCTAAAAACTCTTCAATGACAAACTGCTCTGTTGTTGTACATTCCTAATTTTCCTAAATGATGTCTCAAATTGGTCCTTTGTTATCCAGTTTTCTATTGCGGGTAATCCAATGTCACATACTGTAGGTGGGTAATCCAATGTCACATACTGTAGGCGGGTAATCCAATGTCACATACTGTAGGCGGGTAATCCGATGTCACATACTGTAGGCGGGTAATCCAATGTCACATACTGTAGTCGGGTAATCCAATGTCACATACTATAGGTGGGTAATCCAATGTCACATACTGTAGGCGGGTAATCCAATGTAAGGTTGTTCGGGACACCCGGTATGATCCCCAATACTTTGCCTTTCCAATATGTAAAAATGTCTTTTACAATCTGCCATTTGTTTTTTATTTGTCAATTTTCATAAAATGTGCATCATTTTCAAAGGATAATAACTGAACTTAATTTTTAATTGAATAAAATGCCACAAAAAGTAATACTTACTGAAAGCAATCAACAGCAAAATCACTATACGTAAAAAGTAACTGCTTTTGTGCATCTTTATAAACAGGATGGCTTTCATCGTGTTTTGTTTTGTCCATGGCCATCAACAGATCGTCCACAGCGGCATTAAATTCACCACCTCTTCGAAGCAGCGCTGATCTGAAATCAAATTTGAACATTAATACTGCACTATTTCTAGGTAAATTTGGAGAAATGTACAAATGATTATAAAAATAATTCGATAATAAAGCTCTAATATTTCTGCTGAATTAAATTTTTAACAGCAGTAATTTATCTATCAACCATAAATACAATAATTTTTGGAAGTAAAGTGTCTCAAAACAATGTCTACACGGTTGGTTGACCGTATGGCCAAAGCTAAGATGATACAAATGGGGTGAACAATGTATTCATAAATTTCTAATTAGCCTACTTTGAAGTCAGCAGTATGATCCAAACCGTAGGTTAAAACCTTTTTCTAACAGCAGTTTGATCTAAACCGTAGGTGACACAAAGTGCCCTATCTAGGTTGCTATTCTTATGGCATATGCACCCTTTTTGCCCTTCTAAGCAACAGACAAAAGAATTTATTGGGAGTCATGCCCCCTCAAGCAAGAATTGCTTCCTGCGTTTCGGGAAAATTTTGTCAAGATTAACTCATCATAAATAGTTAAGGCTGTGTGTGTGTAAAACTTTCTCAACAAACATAAGGCCAGCTATAATATCCATTTAACAATCAATATCTTACCGATAAACGTGGAATTCAGGTAAAGATGGGTTAACATCTATTGCAGATGATATTTTGGTAATCGATTCATCATGTTTTCCCAGCAAATCAAATCTCATGGCCTTTATAAAAGCAAAGCAAAAACATTTTATTGAGAAGCGTTTTATAAAGAAGAAGATTAATTTACAATCAAAATGCTAACTTAGATTAATTACATTTCTTGCAGTGAAATTGGTTTAGCCAATGAAATAGACAATTCTGCTTTTCAGCTACAAGAAAAAATTAACAAGTCAAAGATTGATTCCAGTCTGTGGTTTGCTCCTAATAGTAATTATACAGTGATTCCATTAACGGACACCTCCAAACAACGGACACCTCCAAACAACGGACACCTCCAAACAACGGATACCTCCAAACAACGGATAAATACTGTTGTTCCAAAATTTTACTGGGTCATATCTTTGTACAAGAATTGCACCTCCGCACACAAAGGACATCTGTCTACAACGGACAGTAACACAGGTCCCACAATTGTCCGTTAAATGGTGGTTCCATTGCATTGACCTACCTTTGAACCCCCCTTGAATTTCACATAAGTTCGCAAAACATTTCTCAATTTTAAGATATTTTCGAAAATTTTAGTTAGCTCTCTTTTATTCAATTCTTTGAGAATATTGTTCGTAATTTCATGTGAATTTAAATGCGGTATGAGGAGAAAAAATGGACTGGAATCAATAATTGTTGATTGTGCACTTTCCTTTACAGATACCACGTAATTCCTTATTTCAAGGAATTAACAGTTGACAATTTTGTCTTTAAGACATTTTTACATGATTTTAACTAAATTAATATCCTACCAAAAACAGTTGCTAAAAAACCAAAAACATCATGCATTTAAATGCTAAAAATGCTGTTTTTGTAGCAGGAAACTCACAAAGATTGAGCACTCTTGACAAATTTTAGAAACTTTTGCAAATGTATTGATAACCCTACCTGTGACTTATATTCTTGTGATCTAGTTTGAATGGTTACCAACATTTCATTTGCTTCTTTGTGGTGTGAATCTAACTTCAACGCATCAATGACATCAAAATAGCACAAAGTGTCCTGATGATAATAATCGTATGCATAACATTATCACAACATTACAAACAATAATTGTATCAAATGTCATCAATCCATAAGAATTATAAACAAAAAAGTTTGAAATGAAAGCTAATGAAAACTGGAATTCATAGTAAATTTAAAAGTTGGCCAGCTTTCACTTCTCAGCTTTCATTTCTCCCAAACAGGGGAAGTATACTGTAAGTCAATCCAATAAACTTAATGAAAAATCTTGACTCTCATTTCTTGACTGAACATAAACTGTGTGGCATCACAAATAATGCATTAATTCATACACTTTTGAAAACAGGATTTAGATTAAAGTAAAACTTGCTGCCACAATATGAAAGCTTGTCACCAATATGAAAAATCTGAATAGGCTGGCCGCCATAAAAAAAAACACTCCACACGATAATGAAATTGTGCTAAATCAGGACATTTTAGAATGGATTTCACTAGAAGCACACAACACAACGGTGGTACAGACAGTAGCACTGATGAGCATTATGGAAGGAGTAAAGAAACGGAATCTGTCTGCTGTGATCACCATTACAGACCTCAAAAAACCATTTGATACCATACACCAATGGAAGCTGATTGACAGACTCCAAAGCATATGATGTGCCAGAGAAGTTAGTTAAGGCGATTGCTGCAATCTACGCCAATGCTCAGACAAAGGTCATATCTCCTGATGGTAAGACTATGGTCGGTGTTACCCAGGTAGATACATTGGCCCCCCATTGGTTGATAAATTATTGTTGTTGTTCTGGACTACGCTTTAAGGGTAAGAGGAGGAAGACCTAGGCTACGCATTGATACCGAGGAAGAATCACAGAGTACATCCAGTCATGGTCACTGCTATTGATTTGTCAGACAACATTAGCCTGGTTTTAGACACAGCGGAACAGGCAAGAAAGCTTTTAGCAGAAGTAGAAAAGGAATGCAAGAAGATCAAGCTCCAACTCAATGTCAAGAAGTCAGGACAATTCAGTAGTAAGGACAACAGTGTAACCACAGTTCTAGAAGTTGTCAAAGACTTCAAATACCTTGGTGCATGAATAGCATCAACTGAGCAAGATTTGAAGAACCCGAGTGCACTACATGGCATGAAAAAGTGTGGAAATCAGGATAGCCAATAAGCTCAAGAGGCATCTTTTTGTAGCAACCATTGAGTTGGTGCTGTTGTATGGGTCTGAAACATGGACATTAACAGTACAATATGAGAAAATGATTGATGGTGTATACACGCAAATGATGTGGATGGTGCTAAATGTCAGTTGGAAGGACCACATACAGAACATACACCTCTATGCAGACTTCCCAAAAGTGACAGACAAAATACAGGAATGAAGGCAGATAAAACTTATATTAAGATTTTATAATTTCAAAACAAAAATAAAAAACACACAGAATAAACACTTTTCTCATAATATCTCTAATGACATTTTTTCTGTATTTTATTGCTTTCAAATTACAAGAATCTTTGCTTACAAAAACTAGATTTTCAGTAAAAATGTAACACAGCTGGTAAGCAAATTACTCTGGAAATCCTGAACTTTTCCACGGAAGATAATGTACTGTAAAAAATATGATAAAAATAAATAGTATCAATAGCATATTACTCACATTTCTAAAAGTATTATGAAGTCTTGCTCTCATGACAAAAAGATCAGCATTGTCTTTTTCAATTTCAATTCTTTTATTAACCAAAGCAAGGCATTCTCCATGCCTTTGAAGAGCAGCTAAACATGCAATGCTTGAAAAGAAAAAAAACCAGTAAACAATCTGTGTAAAAACTTTGGTCCAACATTGAAAGTTCACCCCTCAAATTTTCTAATTAAAGGATCACCAAGCAATAATTAACAATCTCCTGGTATAACAATCAGCTGTGACTTCATTTTAAACAACACATCTGAACAATTGGGTTCCCCAAAATCTCTTGCAATATTTGCCCAACAGCCTAATTTGCCCAACAACCCAACATCATATTTTTATTTCCATTCTATTATTTTTCTTTATTTTATTTAACCCCCATGAGATTTACTCTTATTATCAATTTACAAAAAGAATTGCAATTTTTTAACTTAATTAGATAAAAATTAATGTTGTACTAGACGGGGAAAACTCACCTTCTTGTATGAAATCCCAAGGAATTTGGTTCTAGCTCTACAGCTCTTGAAAAACACTCCAGAGCATCTTCATACTTCAACTGGTCAAAGAAAGTTTGCCCTTGTAGGTAATACACAAATGCTAAACGATAAAAAAATTTCTCAGAGTCTGGTTGTAAAATGCACGCTCTTCTGTAGTTCAATATTGCTGATTGAAAGTCAGAAATCTGTAAGTATGCCTCAGCTCTATCCACGTAATAATCATGGTTGTCAGGATCAAGAACAATTGCTTTTGTCAAAAACAAAATAGCACCCTCGGTGTCTTCTTTTTCCAAGGAACTCCATGCTAATTTGTGTCTACAAAATAAAAGACAAATATCTTTTCCATGGATGTCTATTTAAATTACAATTTTGTTGCAAATGTCAAATTTTTCCTACAAGCATTTGTTTTTAAGACCTTTCAAATAATAGAAAACAAAAATCGAATTAGAGAATAGAAAGAGAATACAAAATGTATTTTTAAATGTATAAAATAAAGTACTACGTAGTAGGTATTTTTTTTTAAAGATTACAAATTTATTTTGTTTAATGACATGACTCTATTTTTTACACCAGGATATGTCATGCGAAATTATGTAAAACTATAATCAAGTAAAGTTTAATTAAAAACAATTGCTGTGCATGGAAAAAATAATGACTGATTCATTAATCTAAAATATTTCCACCTTTTATGCTGTCAAATGTTTGTGCTGTTCGTTGGATTAATTATTTCCAAAAATCATGCTTCAACTGAGGGGAGAAATGAAATCCTCCCTGTGCAGGGCAAACATTTTAATCTGTGTTGTGTGCTGTTTATCACTATCAGTCCAAAGCCAATTTGTTTGAGGAAAACAATTTATATTGCAAATATTTGGAATTTTTGCTTGTTGTGCACAGGGGAGGTGCTTTCCCTTTCCGGCTGCAAAGGATGTGCAGCTGCAAATATTTTATCAGGATTGAAAGTTGGGCAGTTGAGATTTTTCGAAATATACAAAAGCTAGTCCCCATTATGCTGTCAATTTTTTTTATCCCACAAGGTGGACTAATCATTTTATAACAAACTAATGGTTCTAGCACAGACTGGATAGTTTGTAAAATGTGTAGACAAGTGAGCAATATATTTGTGATGTAATCCAATTTGTTTACTTCATTTTGTATTGGCAAGTTATTGCCTGAACATAACAAACTTTCCAGCCTGGGTTGTAGCTGCTACCATTGGAAGGAGAAGTACACTGTGGAGAAATCATCTGTGCCAGACTGGAAAGTAGGTTGTTACTGCATGCAGAAGATCTTCCACACACGAACAAAATGACATGTGTGAAACTGAAGAATTTTTCTCCCCAAGCACGCAAAATTTGAAGAACTGTGCTTGAAATTCTAAGAATTGTAATTATACTTGTGTATTTCCAAGAACACATATTTAACAGCATAAAAAATCTTCCACATGCACAATAGATGGAAAGCTTTCCAGACTGATGGCATCTGGCTCTGCGCAGGGAAAAAAATTAAAGCTGTTTGGAAGTTAGTGCTTACAGTTCAATTGCTCTTTCAGTAAGAACTTTTTTAATAGCCCATGGAATAGGTGTCTGCCTTCTATATCCTGAGCATGGCCTTTCACTGTTGTGCTGAAGTGGTGTTGCAATCCTAAACGTATTCTCCAAGGTTTTCCTCCTCTGCATAGATTCCTCATTTTTCGCTGTTATTGTCAAGCTGGATACATTTTCAGCATCATCGTCTCCTTTAAATTCAGCAAAGCCAAAATAATTTGTCGTTTCTAACGAATGTGCATCGGTGTCTTCCCGGTCAAATATTGTAGTACTTCGCGAAGGAATTGTTGACGAACCTGGCCTACTACTAGTTATTGCAGGCCATTCATCTTCTTGCTCCATCATGGTTTTCGCTTCGATCAAGACGAGTTCACAGATCAATTGCACACCACATATTAAAATACCTTGTTGTGCAATAACTAAATTCTTTTAGGTGCCTTTATGAGCGATGCCACCAGCAACAGGCAGAGCAAAGCAAGATCAATTTACTCCATCAATTTTCTCCACCTGCATCAACATGTCAATAATCGATATATCGCAGAATTGCTCCAGGAAATTCACAGAGATTTGGTTGTGCACGAAATCTGCAATGGAATATATTTGAGAAAAGGTTAAAATTTTTTTCAATTTTATTTGTTTATTCTCAGGTAATTACAATAATATTTTAAAATTTACTAATGAAGTTATATAAAATTATTAATGAATGAATGAAATAACATGAAATTTAAGTACAATTCAAGTATTTTTAATGAATATAGCGGGTGGGTCAAAACAGTCAAAAAAGTAATCTTTCGCAAAGAATAGTTTCATAAAATTTCTACCAAACAAATTTCAACATATAAAGCGTCTTGTATAGATATATATCACAATATTATTCTATTCCATCTCTGAGTAATCAAACTTAAATAATTTACATTCACAAATACTCATGTAACGAAATGAAAAAACAAACACAGGAAGCAAGGATCTTAAACTTTTCTGGAATGTGGGTGTAACATAAGTAGTATATTGAAGTAGTATAAAGTAAGTATATTGAAATTGAAATAATTGACAGGACAGTTTGCCCTACCAATTTTGGAACTCATATTTGTTTGGTACTCTGATTTTGTTTTCAGTCAAGTCTGCTGTTTTCGGAATTCGATAGGTTCGGAAGGATGAATAAAATACACCTTTATTGTGTTTTCGGTATTGATTACATCTAAATTAGTATCATCAGTGAAAATATGAAAATCGAGGCTAAAGTAGCAATGGTCCTAGAACATTACCTTGGGGAGCCACGAACCGTAATCAAAATTAACATGGTGTTCGGAAAGATTTATCAAGAGAACACCACTGGTAGTTGTTTTTGCTAACATTTGTTATTTTTAAGAAGTGTTATATGAAAATGGATACAGCAAATCATGAGTTACTTTTTAATGAGCATTCTATACGTTCCAAAGGTTCTTGGTCTTCTTGATTGCCTTGTCGGGGGAATAATTCTCCAATAGACGGTTTGAAAGTAAAGCTCAAACAGAGAGTAGAAAGTTCAAACAAACAAAATGTCATGCATCAAAGGGCGTCAAGAGCCCGGCAGTATTTAGGTTATTGCACCCTTTCGTGGGAAGGTTTTCAAAAATGATTTTTCTGCAGTAGGGTTTTAGATAAACCCTAAATATATACATATCATTCTGTGCGGAATTAAATTTTGTGTCTAGAAAAAATATAATCGCTTAATTATTGAAAATTGAAAATAACACAGTTGAGATTTAATGAAAAATTGACTGAACTAACAAAACATGATTAAAACCAAAAATCGTTTTTTCTTTGCTGGAAGTGGAAGGGGTGCAGTAACCTTAAAAGATTAATACAGAAAGTCTCTGAAAATTTTTCATTTTCTTGAAACAAACGAAAAAGCCATTCTATTTTAACAGCAACTGAACATAAAGTTTCGAGACAACCATGTTATTGTTCTGACATGCAATGAACACTCCGAAGTCCTTGGAGCATTTCTGTAATATAACGAAATGTCTTCATTTACTTTCCCTGACATTTTGTAAAGAGTGTAACCATGGTAATCATAACCTTTGACCCCTGACCTGAACACTTGATTGGACCTCACTCAAAGGGGGCTCAGAGCAGAGGGGCTTACTTTAGTCCTACTCGCTCGCCTGAATCGAAATTTCGCCAGAATACAGATTTCTCCACTGAAGATAGCACTATTGCAGATTCCCGTCCTTTTGTCGTCACAAAATACTATCAGGTTGCTACGGTGCCCAACAAGTGCCAACTTATTTCCTGCGTAAAAAATCTCGTTTATGTTTTTGCCTATGCAAAAGTTCTATCCATTCTTTTTTGTGAAAGAATTTACTTAATCGCGCGATAAATCGATGATTGTTATTGCGCGATAAATTGCACGATTATCGCGCGATAAACGCGAGGCTTCCTTTGGTTGAGAATTGAGATCATCAGATCTCATTCGTTTAAAAATTCATTTATTTATTATTACTTTTGCTCTGATACCCTAGATAGGTGGGTAGGCTCAGCCAAAAAGTGATAGTTCCACCACATCTTCTTTATTTACTATGATTTCTGTCAAGCGGTTTCAGTTTTCCAATTCTCTGGCAGAATGAGTTCTATGGAAAGACAATTTTTGTTTTTCTTTTAAAGATTATTGCTGTGCCCTCTCGTAGATTTATTTTTCATTTTAAATAGTCCAAAGTCATAAATATTCAACCTTCGGAGTAATAGACTTGCCCAAATCTCGCCCGTTTGTTGAGTCAGTCAATGCGTAGGAGGAGAACTGCGCAGGAAGAGGATGCGCATCTCGCAGTTCGCACACATATTCTTCGTGGTTCTCCTGACTCAACAAACGGGTGAGGTATAACTGCCTAGATATAAACCAGCAGAGATGTGTATTCAAATAAGCAAATAATCTTTTTGAAATGTAATTACGTTACAACTTAGATTAAATTATTGGCAAGGAGTTTTGAATATGCCAATTTATATTTTTGGGTGAGTAGAAAAACATTTTCGGTTGATACTTTTGGGTGAACTTTGATATTCGGGGATGGACGTCCCCGTATGTAAAAGTATTAGCGACCCCCCTAGAAATCATATCAGCACGTGATCTCCTCTACGCGAGTGTAAAAAGGGTTAAGATAAGATGTCTCAGTCTGCCTTCTTAAGGCAATTCTCTCATAGCTGGGGAAAATGCTATAAATATAATGCAAAAGTATTGGTGAATTAAACGCCTTAAAACATACTTTTTTAATTTAAATTACAAATGTTTTGAAAAGTATAGCTCAAAATTAGGTAATTAGATTTTTCAAGTCAAAATTACGTCATCGTGTGTCAAATTGCCAAAGTAATGGTAGCTTCTAAAATTAACTTGGTCCTTCTCGCTGTAGCAGAAAAACAAAATTTTGAAATTCGTAACAAAATCAAATTTTTGGGATTTTGCAAATGTCGGAATATGTTTGGGTCACCCGGTAGTTGTCTCTCAAGTGACCTAAATAGGGACTTAAAGACCTTCATCCGGGTATCTAAAAAATCTTTCCATCAGATTTATCATACCAGTGTAGCCTTGTTTATTTTCTCTGCTGTATATGGTCGCTAAAAGTACTTCTGACTCTACTCTCTTCACATCATATCTTGATCTTTCTTCTAAACGATAAACATTTCTGCATCAGTTGCATAAAAAATAGCTTCATTGTTAACTAAAGAAGCATGCCATATTTTCTTTACATTTTGGGCACCCTTTTGTAAACTCTATGTCCCGGTTCGGTTGGGTTCAGTTGACTATAACCAATAAACATGTTTGTGAGCTTATGAACAGTTTTCTAAAGAAAATGAGTCCCCTGATTTGGTAACATGCCTTCGTTCGGGTTACTGGTCTGTTATTGGTCCTCACCCTGAGTATTCATTATCAGGACTTTGACAATACTTTAATATCTCACATTTATCGAGCGATAATCGTGCAATTCATTGCGCGATAATCATGCAGTTATCGCGCAATAATAATCGATTTATCGTGCGATAATCAACGATTTATCGCGCGATAAAGTAATTTTTTTCACAAAAAGGAATGGATAGAACTTTTGCAAAGGCAAACAAATAAACGAGATTTTTTACGCAGGAAATAGGTTGGCCCTTATGGGGCACCGTAGGTTGCAGTTGAAAAATTCATTTATATTTCCGTTCCGCATAAACTGACAGTTTATGCCCAACAGAAATGTAATGCAAATAAATAAATTTAGAAACTGAGAAAGCTTGGGGGAGCTTCAGGGACATTAAATAAAAGGAGCCTCTGCCCATTAGCCTACGCGTAAACACAGACTTTTCTGTGTCATAGTACACTGGTGAATCGTTGTGCCCAAAATGTTCACAAGTAGTAACTGATCATGGTAATTCGGGCGCCAAAATAGTAGTTCCTGAGAATTTTCTGCCATATTAATTCTCTAACTTGTAATTTTAATTGCCAGTGTACATTAAATAATGCTCGACAAGATTTTCTTGAATGGGATGAAACACAAATATTAAATCGTTTCGTATTGTGCAAAGAGAAATAAAATCGTTAGTATACTGATAACTAAACCTAAATACTCTGTATGTCTATAAAGTCCAAAACTTTAAATACACATAAAACTGTATGTATCATATATATAAAAACTAAACCTTTCTAACAATGAACACATAGGAAAAATGTTAAAACGTTTTAGGTTTTCATTGGATATTCGATTGATAAACGCATAAACGCAAAAAGTTGGCAGAAAAATTTACATTAAATTTACAAAAACGCAAACAATAACACCCCCGTCGAAGTGACAGCAATGGCATGGTAGAAAGGCATCGGGAAAACTTATCCTTCTTTTCTATTCATTGTAGTATACTTTGCTGGGCCTGGGATTGCCAGTTTTGCCCAACTTTCTGGCCGAGAATGCAGTTTTTGCCGGGAAAATATTGAACCTGTCGGAGGACAAAATTTCCACCCGGGAATTCGCCGGGGCACTTAAACGGGGTGTACAATAACGTACCGTAATAATTCGATTAAGCTCCCCCTCCCGAATAAGCCCCCCTATCCAAGGTCAAATTTTGAATAAGCCTCCCCCGGGGCTTAATCGAATTATTACGCTACATTTCTTGATAAGAAACTAGACTTGTGAGTTTATTAAAATTTCCTCCAAAAATATATTTTCATGTTATGTTTATGTTACAGTGTAAAAACGTATTTCCTTTCCACGAAATATTTCAAAGTTTTTTAATAGTTCTCGTGTCACCGGTCCATTTTCTTAAGACTTTCAGAAATTTAGGATTCCAACCAGACAAAAGTTCTTTATATAAACGCATTTCTTATGTATAATCTGAATATTTAATTTAACATGGCGTTGAACATTTCAGTAAACATTTCTCAAAGCATTTTACCAAACATTCTACTCGAGATTCCAGCAATGCACGGGTTAGAAACTTCACAATGATTTGTGAGGCAAAACAAACATTCACAGAGGTGGCCAAAAATAAATGAACATTTGTAGCTTATCCAGAAGTTTTGAATTAGATCAACCATTCACCTTACAATGTTCAGCAACTGATTTTTCACGGGACATTAGCGTTGTTTGTTTGGAATGGCTTTAGTTTCACTTCGTGGTCATTTGTCCATCATTTCAACAAATTTCACTGTAATTTTAAATCATAGATTTGCTGTTTTTCAAAGAATTAAAAGAGACATGTCAGCTTCTAGATTCAATGTTAAAGCTTCCAATATGAAGAAAAGTGTACTGTTTAGTTTACGGCTTATGACAACAAATAAACAATGACTAAGTCATATCAACTGCAGCTCTTGAAAGTGAAGTAGCAATCTGTTATCTTTTCAATGAGGAAAAACAGTGCTGAGTAACCTAAAGAAAAAAGAAGGTGAAGATGAAAATGAACAGTTATATTTTTATAAGAATCAGAAATTAATGATCAAACAAAAAAAATTCATTAAAACATTCTGTTTGGAATCATGCACGAGCTTGTTCTCGCTTAAAAATATCGAGAAAGATTGACGATCATCAGGTTTTAGTCCTGACACAATTTAAACTGTCGAGACTCATAACTCAGTGAGCTTTTAATACATTTTGGAGGGAATTGCACCAAACACGTAGTTAAAATCTGCAGATTAACGTTGCATAAAAACATAACTTGCAGCTCATTTCAGAACTTCTTTGACAGTTTTAATCAAGGGGGGATTTGTTTGGGCACCCTTGTAGAGAAACAGCAAAAGCCATCTTCGTGTTATTGATTAATTTCATGAGAAATGGATTGATGCAAAACTTCAAATGATTTAAAAGCCATTGCACCGAAGCTTAATTTGTAATCTGAGAAATTGTATACCATGCAAAAATCTAATTATGCTTTCATTACCAATTCCTTTTATGAATTCGTACACAATTAGTCTGTTCTTGTATTAATTCCTGTTTTTGGCTTGTTTTAGCATGTTTTTGAAATGAAATTAAATCGTGTTGGGTCGTTCAAATAAATGGGCGATATGTCACAGTTGCAATGAAGTACCCTCTGGATTATTATTTAGAACACCCCGTATACCTGATGAAGAGCAAAGCTCGAAACATCGCAAAGAAAACTTATTCATTCATTTGTAAACATATCGAATTTTTGAAGTTATTGTTGATAAATATCGACGTACTGTACTAGCTACGCGCAAAAACAGTTTATTAATTTTACCCTGTATACACAGTTTCATACTCCAAAAGTTTGTCAAAATTCCTCAAAAGCGAGAAATGGTTCTTCAGCAAATTTAAACAACAACTTTACAATATCATGGTGGTTATCTTATGCAAACCAGGTTAAAATTATTATTATAAAGCAAAACATTAAATCAAATTACATACCGTGAAGAATGCGGCAAATGTTTTCTGCTGAACGGTTTTGCAGTTTCACTTGGAGGCATCAGTGCTCTATGATAAAGAGAAAAAGTTGATTTTCATTTTTTCGGAATGAGTAGAGTCCTGTCGCCCATCATCGCCACCGGTCGCCCGTTACCACCACCAGTCGCCCGTTACCACCACCAGTCGCCCGTTACCATCTTCATATAAAACATAGAACAAAATCTTTCGTAACACTCATGGAAAGTTAGTTGCGAGATAAATAGACGAAAAACGTCTTGCTGACTGCAAATAATTCATACCTTTAAAGGTATTGTTCAGATTCTGCAAATTTATCGAGAAATAGGCGGTAAAGGGCGAAGGGACTCTGGACAATTTAATTAAATTTGTATTCAGTAGACTCACAAAATTACAGTGCATAGCCAGAAACAACAAGTAACAGCCAGTACAGTCAATCTAAAACTTTAAAAGATAAAAAGATACATGTTTTAAACTCTTATATGCAAGCCACACTGGTTCCCTCCAATTACATTACAATGAAATAGTTGATAAATAATGCCACATCTCTGGCCAGTTCAGGATCTTCATTAGAAAGACGATATACAAATGCATGAACTGTTCTAAAAGCAAACATAGCAACTAGACGACGTCGGCATATCAGAGAATATAATTTGACCGTGAATGATCTAAATCCTACAGTTACAAATATCATACCTTCGAAGCGTTTCCAGTGAAATTTTGATTCCTTTCTTTTCACATGCATCATAAACCTTGCGACATTCCTCGCTGACTTGCTTTTCCTACGGTTAAAAATTTCAAAAGTGTAGACTTCTTATATTACTGTTCTCGCAATTGTTTTCTCATCATCACACATTTCATTACTAAAGTTCATTACTAATATTTTAAGGAGATAAAAAACTCATATTTTAAAGATACAAAATGCTGCAAAACTCTCATTGCTCCCTAAAAGTAATCAGAGTTCTCATACGGATCGATCGACCAATAACATTTAACAAGGGGTACATATACAGGTTTTGTAGCACTTGAAGAGAAGATAAAATATTTTAGATGCAAAATTGCAATACTCCCAGCTTTTAATTACCCCTACTTGTTGTTTGATCAATATGTAGTATTTTTCATTGTGCAATATGATGTAGTAGATTCACTACATAAACCCCCTGTGATCGCTCCTCCGTCTTAGACACTTGAACGAGTATTAGGATCTCAAGTAGTAAGTCTAATGATCTGGCTTCTTCAGAAGGAAACGAGTTAAACTATTCTATGTAATCACGAAACAAAATGGATTGCAATACAACATTATTAGAATTAATACGCTATCAATCGGTAACAAGAACACTTCCAGAATGTAATCAGTTTAATAAGCATATACCGAAAAATTCATTCTTGGCGAAACATGATTGAAATGATACACTTTTGCAATTACCCAGCGTTTTTCTACGTTTTACTGAAATAGTCAGTTGAAATGAAGTCGCAAATATCTAATCTATTTCAGTGTATATTTCTCAGAAACACATTTTCCTGGTTATTTAACTTCCCAAATTCTGCAAAAAATTCAAAACTGCTACGTTTAATGCATAACGTAAGTATGATTTCACTTTCGGTAAAACACTTTTGATTTGCACAAAATGTGTACCACAACCCTTAAATAATTACAATATGTTGCAACAGCTAATAAATGTCTCACCGGCTTCATTTCAGGTTCATTTGCATTCTTGACATCTTGAATAGACCCTGAATATAACAAATCGAAAATTTCAATATGGGTTACCGTCGCGGGCTGAAGATTAAAGAATGGGAAAGTAGCAGGGGATGATCGGATAGTGGCAGAGTTAATGAAGACTGGCATGGAATTTACAACAAAGAAGATCAAACAACTACTAGATGATGTCTGGCAAAATAGGAGAACACAACTTTCATGGAAGAAAGGACTAATAGTAAAAGCTACTAGAGAAAGAAGATTTCAAAAATTGTGAGAACTGGAGAGGAATCACACTTCTACCTGCTGTGGGCAAAGTATTACGAAGGATATTGGTCGATGGAATTAATATTGGAGCTGATAACAGTCCAAAGGAAGGAACAACAGTCCAAAGGAAGGAAGAATCTGGATACACAGAGCAGGCTGAGAAACAACGGAGCAAGTTTTCATGTAGTGCAGTGAGCAGTTAATTGAGTGGCAAACATCGTTGTGCCTAAACTACATTGATTTCAAAAAAGCATTTTATTCTGTTCACAGAAGCAGTTAGTGGACAACTGTACATGGGGGCGAGAATGGCATCAGATAGAACTTCTTAACCAAAATTAGATGAAATAGATCATGCTGATAACATTGTACTCATTTCATCAAGTAGACAACAAATTCAACAGAAAACCAACAATCTAGCAGAGAATGCAGCAAGTACAGGACTGAAAACGAAGATCAGGGGGCACGGCGAAGATCAGGGGGCACGGCGAGTGTAGAGTATTGCGAATGCATGTAGTGAGGAAATCATCACATTGAATGGTATGTTTTGCGGAAGATGTACATGTTTCAAGCGAAGAAGGTCTATTTAGGAGAACATTTTTTGACTAAAATTGGAATATTTAGGAACACATGTTTTGACATGAACAAAAAGAATAGCAAAAGCAAGGGTTACAACAAAACGTACGGCCTACACCATTGGCGTAGCCACAAACTGCAACAACAAAACGTAGCAAAAAATACATAGAAACATGGATACAAGTCATTAGTGAAACCTTACTCTGGTACCAGAGCCCCGAAAAGAAAAAAATTAAATTGAATAAGAAAAAAAATAAAAATAAATTTTTATTTTATTATTACTTTTTTTGAGGCTCTGGCACCAGGGTATTGAAACTAGTACTCATGTACGCATTAGAAACTTGGAGGATGACAAAAGGAGATGAAAAAAGATTGACGTATTTCACAGTAAATGTCAACAACGGATATTATACATACGTTGGCAAAACCACACCAGAAAGGAGGAGGAGCATGATTGAGCAGTCTTGGAAAGAGCAAAAATAGTGTAGATGAGTAATGACGCGAGAGGAAGTAGATGGAGATTCATCGGGAACATTTTAAGGAAAGATTCAAACAGCGACCGTGCTATAGCAATGATACTTTTACCAGAGATCTACCAAAATGATAAATGATTTTCAGTTCAGATATGCACGATATGCACGATTTAATCCATTTTGCTCCTTCTCAAGGCCCTGCAACAGTTGTTGCACCACACCGTTGATCTAGACTAAGGTCCCTGTCCACTATGTCCGTTTACAGTGATTCAGCACAAATTTAGGTAATACTTTTCTAATCTATTTCTTTGTCTATTTAGTGTTATTACCATCATTCATAAATTTATTAACCTCTAACCCAACCTGTGTGTATTACCTATTTCATAGGTTCTGTACATTATTGTTATAGATAGATAGACAGATAGATAGATATATAGTTAGATAGATAGAGGGCGACAAAAAACGTGGACAGCCAAAAACCATCTAGCGATGACCTGTTGAAAAAGGGAGGTGAAATGCATGATGAAGGTCATGAAATGAGGTATTTGTTGCCGCAAACAACAGAGAGGTTTGGAGACGGAGCGTGTAAGACTTATGTTCCACACGGCACGACAAAGATGGGCAAGGTAAGTTGCCTGTTCACTCTAATTTTTCGATGACAACATCTAAGAAATTTGGATTTGAAAAACTCATAATTTCAAGATTTCTGAAAATCAGTGCCAAAATATGACACTTCTAAACGATTATTCAGACATATAAAGTGGCTGTTAGAAGCCTCAATAAAGTTCACATCCAAAAGAATTAATGCAACCTCGAATATAAAACTTATAGTGGTATATAATCGACTTATGAAACGACATGTAATGTAAAAATTTGTAAACCACTTACTATTTGGTGCGGATACAGGTCTCTTTTTAATCAAAGATTTTTGTAATCCTTTTCTAAAAATTAAATAAATAATTAACAAGAGTGAAGATACTTTATATCTATCAGACTGTAAAGGAGTATGTACCTATGAAAAGTGAATTCTGCGAGGTGTGTCTGTAAAATTGCTTTCTTATGCACAGAGAAACTCCGTGAGTCTCAAAATACAAACAAAAATGTATCCCCAAAAGTTTCAACAAATAAAACTATTGTAAACCCGAGCATCGCGTGCTTAAAGACATTAAAAAAATCTTTAATCATATAAAAAATATCTTGATATCTGCAATCATAAAAGAACAGATATTTACAATTCCTAAAATTAAGTTTTATTTCCTGCATGGTGTTGCGCGGATAATTTCAGCGGGTCGTAGGTGGGATAAACTCTGTTTAAAGAAGCTGGTGAGATCAACCATGAAAAGAAGCTGGGATCAAGTAACTGCATTTTAGACTCGGTATCTTTGTAGAATGTGTTGAAGCAACAAATGTTTCATGAGCCGACCGAACGATACAACATGAGCCGGAGGCAACACGAGGGCGACGTTGACGTGGATCCGATCGTGCATATTAGCGCAAAGGCCACAGGGTTGCTACGTGTTGACATGTTACATGTGTCATCGTTTGTTGTAACCCGTGTTATAGTATTGTAATTTCTTAGAATGGATGTAAAAAAAAACCATGCAACAGTACATTGCACGTTGTAACAATTGATCATTTTCAAACTTGATGCAACATCATGCAACAAATGTTGTACCATGCAACATGGGTGGCCAAACGATGCAAAATCGGGCATGCAACAAGTGAAGTGTTGCATGAAATTCCCATCGTTTGGCCAGGGCTTTGCACATTAAAATCTGTAAATGTATAACTGTGTTTTAAACGTGTTTATTCATAGTAAATATAATTAATCTGTTGAAATAAATTGACAAAATCATTTCATTTTTCAACAATTTATCGAAACAAAAGAGTACACTCTGAGCCCATGGCATATAACATTCACGTTGAACAAATGAAGCCGACAAAATGTGCAAAATAAAACCAATCGATTGACCTTTTCAAATTAACATACTTACTCGTTATTTTCAGAATTTTCAGTTCTGGAACGAGGCTTGCTTCCATATAAGCTGCTTGAAAAACGGACTCTGGTATTTTCAAGTTTGATATCTGGACTCTTAGAAAAAAGAACAGTCTGGTTTAAAAATAGTTTGATTTAAATGTTTTTCCTCCTAACAGCAAAATGCACCAGCAAAATTTTCACGTAATTATTAATTATAGACCAAATATTTGTTCACATATTACTAACAAAAATTAAGGCTATTTCTTATATCATCCCCCTAACGCAATGTTGATAAAAATGTTTTATTTTCGATAAAGTTATTACTTTGAAAGGAAGGTTTCTAAGAATGATCAAAAGCCAAACAATCTGATTGGCAAAGCATTTTTAATTCCCAGAAAACTGTTCTTTGATTATTTACAAATATCAGCTGATGAGCACGTAGCTCTAATGCATGAGAGGTAGTCCAGCCTGGTTAATTCAGATCTGTATAAAATCTAACCAGACCTTTGCTGACATGACATGCATGTATATGAGACTTAAATAAAATATCCTTATTTAAAACCCTAAACGAAGTCAGCCTACTAAGGTGAACCAGCCCGGCTGGCCTACATAATATAAAAAAGCCCCAAACTCTCATATAAGTCTATATTCAAAAAGCAATTTGTTAGTGCCATATTTAGCTTGATCATGCATTGTTTTAAGAATAAAATAAAAGAAGATACCTTTAAGGGAATTACCATTGGACCATTCTTCTTGACATTAATTCGTTGAATAGCAGCTGATTGCGGTCTTTTCTTCCTTTCCTCTTGCTTCCCATATTGACGACTTGCTCCTGAATAGCTTGAGCTAGGCCTTACTCTCATTTTGTTGTTAATCGGTTTTGAGTCCTCGGAAGTACTGCTCTTTTTCCTTTCAATGCTCCTCAATATCACTGCACTTGTTGGTCTAATAATCTTTTCTTCAACATTGGATTTTTTTACTGTGGAATTATTTCTTGTAACACGTTTTCTATCCTTGTTCCTTTCTTCCTTAGATAGTTTGGAATCATTGAGATGTTTTTCTTTATGAACAAATGTTCTGTCATTTTCGACCGATCGAACATGATCCAGATTATCAAGTTTTTGATTCACAATATCAAAAGTTTCTTTATTTCCAGAATACGTAACTTCTTTACGAATTTCGGAAGAAAAACAATCCTTTTTAGAATCATCTTTCAAATCATCGAATTCTTCAGAATGAATCCGTATGTTGCTATCAATATCAGTATTATCCTTCTTTTCTGCATCAGTAGCAGAAACACTGTCAATGCCAGAAACACTTCGCCAAATCATCGACACTTCTTGTTTTCGCTCCTGTTTTATCTTGTTCAGTTCACTACTTGCTGTTAATAGCATCTTTCTGGCTGAAGAAGCTCTCTTGCCTCGCATGCAATCTGCAATACTTCCTTTGCTTTCAGATAGCTTTAACGATGGTTTCATCGAATGCGTGTCTGTTGCGTTATCGGCTAAGTCAACAATATTTTTAGAATATTTAGGCTCAGGCATTTTTCTTGGAACTGGGGGCTTTGATGATACCTAAACAAGAATTAAAGAACACAGCTTTAGATAGCTATAAAACGCAGTGGTGAATGTTTATAAATACGTTACCGGCCCAATTTTAAGAAAAATACAGATACACAGAAACTGTGTTGACTGATTAATTAAAGTTGTTCACAGCCAAAGCTTGGCTTTGCCCTAACAGCAAATTTGATCTTCGGAGTCAGTTAATTGAGCAATTATTGCACCAAGAATTGAAAGTATAGCATGGCTGTTTAAAATGTTAAATATTACGTTTTACGAATGCAAAGCTGCTATGTAGGAGCTTTGGTTTGATTATTTTGCTTTTACTTGATGCTATCGTAAGAGGCTTCAACTAAATGTTTGTTATCTGTTAAGTATTTGTTATTTGTTATCTGGAAAGCGAACGTGAATGGCTTTCTCAAAGCCATAATGTAGTATTTTCGGCGGATTGTTGCGGCAGCAGAAATCCTCTATTTACGGTTTCATCGAGTGTAACTTCAGTGACAACTGCGCTGTTTTCCACAAACAAGGTATCAAACTATAAATTGCCTCTAATATCAAATTCAAGCATAAAAACAGAGCTATCAAAACTAAGGCTCCTTCACAGCAAGTTTGGGAACGTGGAGAAATGTTTGGGGCCAGGTGTGTAAAGAAAACGTGGGGACAGGTATGTGAAAAAAATGTGAAACAGGACAGTTCAACTTTGCAACTTTGTAAGTTTTTTGGGGCACCCAGTATGAGTACAAAAATCTGAATAAACTAAGATTCGCGTACCTGCATCTCTGGAGGGTTTTCTACTTTCCTTCCTCTTCCTTTCGAACCTTCACTGAGAATCTGATTTGATTTTGCAGCCTCTTTTTCTAAATAATCGTTTTTGCTATTAAGTAAATTTCCTTCTTTTGCACGCCTCTCTTTTTCTTGTAAAAACTCCATGTAAAATATTGTTTCGAGAGTTCTTTGAGACATTTTCAACCTTGCCCCAGAAATATCTTCTCCTGACACAAACTCGACTGTTTTACAACTAACTCTGGATCCCAAATCTGCGTATGCAGAAAGGGGTCGTTTCTTCAAAGAATTAGTTTTCTTGAGTGCGAGATCTGAATCGCGTTTCTCAACTGTAACACTTTCATCAGCCGTTTTCATTTCAACCAAATTTTTTATTGGCAAATATTTCGTCTGCTCATCATCAATACGTGACAAGTCATCACTGTCAAATTTATTTTGCTTGTTGGTTAAAACTCCTGAATTAGATGCATTTACTCCAGCAAAATCTTTTCTTGGCACACTTTTCGACTTATCCTTATCAATATATGACAAATTATCATTGTCAGATTCTGATGAGCCGTCATCGATACTGGTTGGTAATTTAAATTTCAGGCGTTTCTTTGAGCCCGTTGCTACGTTGCTTGTATCTTGTTCTTTCGCTTCGGATGCTTGAAAATGACACACAACATCCTCTTTGACACGGCTATCGTCGCTTTCGAACTCCTCCAAAAGTACCTCGTCATCATTTTCGTTGCTTTGTTCTGGAGAAGGGCAAGGGGCATTTGGTGCAAAAGTGGTCTCCCTCTTTGAAAAAAATGATGATACTTTAGTCAGCTCCTCGCTTGTTGCTTGTTGAATGCTTTCGATAACTTGATCAGTCATGCAACTCTCTGTACAAAAAAAAGAAACAAAAATTAAACAGATTTAAGAAAAAAATCTAAACAATTTTCGTTTGATAAATTTTCCCGTCACAAATTTCTTCCAAACGCTGATAATTAGTGCAATATCCACCAGTGCAGTGATAAAACTTGAGAATCAAAACTAACGAATTTGGAGCTGCACAAACGTATCATCATAAAATTTCATCATTATTGACTATCATTATAAAAAAATTATCTTTCCCCCGCCTGTTTCCATCCTTTAGTATCTAGCCTCGTGTTATAAGTACACACACTGGAATGGGCAAACAATTGTGGTTCTTCGTTTTTACAATTACATTTAAACTCCAATGTCGAATTCTTTCATGGGATGAAAAATTAACAACGCGTTGGTAACATCTTTAAAACATTTTCGTATACATATGTAGACCATGGGCTTAAGAAACGTGTCCCTGTACCCGTGAATGTTGCTGTTGCTGTTATATGGCATGGAAAAATTCATTTGTCAACCAATGAAATTGAAGCAAAATAATACAATTCAGCAATCAAATTGGTAACGAAAGTGTGTCTGCTAAAGTGCAATCGTCCTGAATTTCTTTGTTTTATCTCATCCGGGAAATCTTATGAGCATACCTGAATAACGTTTATGAATAGGTCTTTCTTGTCGGCTCATATTCTTTCCTTTCACTATGAACAAAATAAACAGTTTCATATTGAATAAAAAAGAATGCTTACACATAGCGTACAAAATAAATTTATACAAATTATACAATATTATTGAAACACCTTGAAAGAGTTCATGATAAATATTAACGAACAAAACGTTTTTATAACGATTTGAGCTCTGCAGAGTAAGAGCAAACGGTTTTTTTTAAATTCCAATGATAATTTACCTTTTCGGTTGTATTTCCATTGTGTTACAGGACAAGGCTCCTTTTCAAAATTGTAAAATTCCCATAAATACAAAAAACGTTTAAACTTTTTATATTCAAGATATTTTGGGTCTTTTGGGAGAGAATAACCATTCCCAGTAGCAATACAGCAAAAGCCTCGAGAGCAGGCTACATTCCCAAAAAGGTCTATTTATTTAACTAAAGACTAATTTAGAAATCTATTGTCTTCTTCAAAAAAATTAACAAGCTGAATCTTTGAAAAGCTTCAAAAGAAAGAAATTAATCTTCTGTGCTTTTTCCATCCAAGAAAGGAGACAGAACAACTGCCTTTCATGGCTATGAAATTTTAAAAATATTTGCAACATCTTTTTATGATCTTGCATTTCCAAATTTACACGGTAGCCTACCAAATTGATATTATCAATCCAGAACTTGGTTGCGTTTACGCGTGATTATTTACGCAAGATTTCGTTTTAATTGTTGAAGCATTTAATGTGAGCTACCGTTCTTTAGTCCCTTTTAATATGCTAAAGTCATAGAAAATGAGCTTTTTCAAACTCATATCTAGTTAGCCGTCCCTGCGAAAAGTCAACCATGGTTCATTGCTCAACCGTGGTTGGCAATGGTCCAACCATGGTCAACCATGATTCTTGTGAACTTCTGACCATGGTCTGGGACCATGTTTGAGCAATAAAATATGATATGACTTATTTTAAATAGCTTGTTTTTCAAAAATATAGGTTACCAGACTCTTAAATAATTCATTCTAAATATAAATAACAGAGAAATATAATGTTTTCTGTATTTTCTATCATTTTGGCATATCCATTGCTAACCATATCTAATTCTCAGAGTTCATAATTTTGTTGAAATACTTTTGAAAATCAAAAAGTTATATTATAACTTTGTTGTTCCTTTCATTTTATGAAATATTTTTCAGATTCAATTAAAATTTATCAAAGTTTTGCCATTATACACAAATTTTTATGAAAACATGGCCTGACAATTGCTGACCATGGTCTATTTCTCAACAGGAACTCAAGTCAATTTTGGGGAATTTTATACCAAAATGCTTGATTTTTGTCAGTTTTGTTCTTTAAACATATTTTCAT
>JAYJMH010001578.1:0-29319 GCA_036873815.1 Phacellophora camtschatica
ATTTTTTATACTTGTATTTTTATGTTTCTGAGTTGAACTGGTGATTTTGTTAAGCATTTTTGCATTGTAATTTGGCGGTTTTGTTCGGGAAAAGAGCGTTCCCTGTCGGTAAAAGGGCGTGGCACCTAAAAAAAATTTATGGCGCCGCCACCGATCCATATGTCATCTGCAATAACGTTAACATAGTTCTCCAAAGCTAAAAATTAAAACATGGACTGAAAGTTATTGTTTTGAAATCACCTTGCAAGCTCAAGAATTAGGGAAATTTTAATCTCGAGTTTTTGACAGGTTAACATGGTTGCAGACGACTCAATGACATTTTGCCCTTTTGTTTGTCATTTTATGCACATTTTGAGATTTGTAGTCTGATGGAATTTGAGCAAAAGCCCTGTGAATGGAGATTTTTGGGGGGTCACCCAGTAGAGCAACCTTATCATGAATTTGTCATCCTTATCATATATATCATCCTTGCCATGTATCTGCAATGCTTTGTTTATGTCTTTCCTTCAGTATGGTATAATGCTTTGTTTATGTCTTTCCTTCAGTTTGGGGAAAAACGTTTGATTCATATGTTGATCCAATATTCAAATTGCAAAAAAGAGCTATTAGGGCAATCTCACATCAACACTATCTTTCTCATTCTCTTCCTATTTTTGAAGATCTTAAATTACTTAGACTTTCTGATATTTTCAAACTTAGATTATTAGCCTTTGTTTATGAATCAACAAAGAAGTTAGCACCCTTTTGTTTTCACAATTTCTTCTCATTAAATTCATCTATTCACAAGTACGAAATGAGGCGGTCAACTTGCAGTGATTTGTATTTGACTATGAAAAATACATTTCAATTTGGCTTGAAGTCCATTAGATATATGGGGGCAAAGCTATGGAATGATTTACCAGTAGAAATTTGAAATTCCTCTTCAAAATTTTTGTTTAAAAAGAATCTTAAAACATTTACAAAATCAGATCTAAATGCCGTTGCACAACAATTAAAACTCGAATTCCAATATTTTGGACTATTATATATTTAAATTTAATTAACCTTGATTTAGAATTCATGGGTTTTAACGACAGGGGGGAGGGTGGCTCTTTTCCTGTTAGTATATCTACTTAGAGAGCTCCTCCTCAAGAATTCTGCTGCATGAATATACAAATTCATTAATTTAATTAATTTATCAATGTATTTCATTATTGTATTTCATAACTATAGACGATTGCGCTAAAGATGGCGGACCGCTATTTTACGCAATGCATGACGGTAAAAAGTTCCTTGCCAACAAGCAATTACATAGCAAAGCAAATTTACACATAGCTGTGATAAAATGCAGAATGAGAATCGAACGAAAGTCACAAATTTCTAGGCCACGGAGATTGTTTACAGTTGCAAGGGAAGAAATAATACAAGATACACAGTCATGAACAATAATTTTACGTCGCATTTATTTTTAGTAGTTGTTAGGGTATTCAGCTTTTTATTGTTGTTGCTATATGTAGAGTTCGTGACTATAATACACTGCCATTTCAAAAGCCTTTGGACGGTCAAAAAATAGTGGTGGCTTCCCTGCCCTTTGATGAAAAAACCCCAGAGCTAAAGTCAGGGTTTTCTTGTTTCTGCTGACATCAGGTTTTACCAAGCAAACATGAAAAAAATTCCTATTTTTTTAAGTTGCTGGCTTAGCTTATAAAAATAACTAGAAGGTTTTCAGTTTTATGCCACTTTTCTTCATGAAACTGTGAAGAGGCTCAAAAGAGCAAAAAGCCGCTGTCACAAATTGTGAGGGAGAAAACCCTTGCAGTGAATGAAATTTGGTGACGGTCGGGTTGTCATCCACTTATCTCAGAAATCAGACTTTTCAAAACAAACATCGTTTCTAAGCGAATTGTGGAGTTTAAGCATATGCATAAGGAAAGGAAAGCATATATATATGGAAAGGAATTTTGTACCTGACGCAGTGAGTAATTTTTCATGTCAATTTTACGAAAACATTTGACAGTTTTGAAAGCAAGGAAAAACGGCTTTTCCGCAATTTTCAGCTTATAGTAAGATAAGAGATTGCAATTTCATGGAAGTTATTTTCTATCGGTTGCACAACAAACTTCCCTTGAAAACAAACTTTCAAAATATGCAATATTTATTCACAAGATTGTAAAAAGTGATACGCGTTTTCATAACTTTTGCTTTCCAGTTAATAGCAAATTTCAGCTTGATTTTCAATTTGTCTTGAGAGAAAAGGTATAACATCACCAAATTTTCCCAATTTTATCAAGGAAAGATTTGATTTATCCAAATTTTCTTATAACTATCCATCTCATATCTCGTATTATTTCTTCGTTTGAAACTGTAAACAATCTCCATGGCCTAGAAATTTTCGACTTTCTCGTTCGATTCTCATTCTGCATTTTATCGCAACTACGTGTAAATTTGCGTTGCTATGTAAGTGCTTGTTGACAAGGAACGTTTTACCGTCATGCATTGCGTAAAATAGCGGTCCGCCATCTTTAGCGCAATCGTCTATTGCCGGCAAGCAGCAAATAAATACTCAAAACTGTACTATTATTTTTTATCAACAAGTAACTCAACACAAATACCCTCTCCCCCCCCCCGCTTCAGTTTGGTTTCCTGACATCAAATCAACTTGCCCGCGTTTGCATGAGAGCACTAGACGCCAGGGAAGCGTTTTAAACCCCTTCCGTGGAGCCCAGGCCTCTTAGTCGAAAATTACGTCAGAAAACCAGACTGCCCACGTTTGCAAAGCTGTTGTGGAGGAGCTTTAGTGCGTGCTACATGTGACAGTAACACCGAAGTTTAAGAAAATCTATGCTAATTGTCAGTGTAATGATTTTAACGAAATAAAATCATCATTACAAACCTATTAATGTAGTTTGTTGGGGGGTTATTTTCCAATCGCTAACATATCCCTGTACGCTTCAACAAGTTAGCCTGATTGTCAGACCATCCTTTTTTTGGTGGTGATGGTATATAACTCAGGCTACAACACAACAAGTACCTTGTGGGAATTCTTCCCAGTTAAAAATGTAATATCTTTTATTAGTCTTCACATTATAAACTTTTTTTCTACATCAAGAGTGACGGATTATTGTGTCACATACAAGCCTACCAGTTTTATACTAATAACCTTGCATTTTGCTCCGAAAACCAAGTCTGATATTGCTTTTTTGGAGGAGGGGAGAGAAGTAAATCTATCTGATCGAGATGTCTTGTTAAATACTTCTAGACTGACTGGCCACTGAGTCTAAACTCACTACATAAGCTCCTTGTACTGTCGCTCTTTGTTGTTGTTGTTGTTGTTGTTGTTGTTGTTGTTGCTGCTTCTGTCAGGAATATCAGGCGGAGGAGTGAACTAACGACTTTTGTAATGAGGCTATAGACTTATTATATTCGTCGTAGCTTCGCGAAGCTATACCATGACTCACTGTCCTCCGCAGAGGCATTGTGAATCGCGCTCGACAGTGGAATCATAAGAGTAATGGAGAGTGGAATCATAAGAGTAATAAGTCTAAACCCAAAGATACTGTGTTTGTGCAGCTTGTTTCGGTGATCTGAAAATAATAAAGCAATATAAGACAAAAAATGGGCCATTGAATTGAGGAAAAGTTAATGGCACCAATCAGTTTTTATGGATACCAACCAGTACATTTATGAAAATTGTACATTGAAGAAGGCCCATTATGAGTTAATCAGTCTAACGGAATGCTCACTTATTTTTTGTATAAAAATTTATTATCATAAGTATATTTCTTAAAGAGACAATCCTCAAATTCATCAACAAATAATAGATATTGAATGAACGAATTGTTCTCCAAATTCATTTTAGAATACTTCATATACTTTAATTAATCAAGAGTCTTAACATTAAGCTTCGGCCATTGTTTTTATTTCTGCAAAAATTTCGAAGATTATAGATTGACATATTCGCCTTATTTATGAATAGGAAAAACGAATTTACAGGCTACATGGTCTTGGAAAACATTTTGAAGATTTTTGAGAGGATTATCTTAATGTAATTGCAACCAGCTATACGTAAGCTTGCTAACTGCATAAGCTCTGTTTGCATATCATTGTAAAATACTTCTTCATGTCTAACATTTGAACTATTTAACATTTGTTGTGCCTCTTTGTTGTGCACCTTTTTGTGCACCTTTGAGGTATTTTCTCATTGCATAAACGCTCGTTTGTTTTGAAAGACACAGGGCCATTTTTAGAGTCACACCCTTTGCTTGGGCTGTAAGCTCCACCACACCCTGCTTGACATTTTGATTCTCTCCTTGCATTAAATGCTCTTTCTCGTGTTACTGCTATTGCAAAAAACTTTTCTGCAGTAGCTAATTTTTAATTGCAGCAGCTAACGGCATTTTTTCAGCAGTAACTAATTTTTAAATACAGCTGAATTAATATAAACAAATCACAATGAATTTGTTGGTAGCCTTTAAAATTTATGGATAAAACAGGTATTAAAATTGTAATAAAGATGTTGTGTGCACGAAAAACTAATAGAGAATTTTTTTGTTTGCAAGATACCAAGTGATCAGAAACTAACACTGAGATTGTGTCATTCATAATACTTGACATTAAATTTTATAAAATTAGTGTTGCTAGTTTTGTATTGAAAGAAACATTCTTTTATTCCATCATTCATACTGGCAGTGTGATTAATGGTTTTGTGAAACTTTGCCCTTCGTGTTTTGCTTGGATGTGACAGTGACTATGGCATTTGTCTTTCTTGCAGGCTTTGATTTAATTTCAAAATTGGCATGAAATAAGATAAATTTCAATCTGTTTAGTTAATCCACTCTGTGATTGTGTCTAGATATCTTGCCAAGCTTTAAAAATATGTAGACTGCACATTTGAATGCGTTTTTATTTCTTAAACGGATAACGGTCTCCGTTAGAAAATTCATTCTCCAGTTTTTTGCACCCCTTTGTAAAAATAACACATTTTACTGATGTTTCGATAAGACCATGGTTCTATTCAAATGTAATTTACGTAAATCACAAGGGACGCAAGGCCAAGGGTCAAGGTCAAATGAAGCATTAGCACAGAAAAGGGAGAAGTTCATGGCTCAGAATTTGGCAATAGTGTTTGTAAATTTTAAATACAGTAAAACCCCGCAAGCAAGAAAATGAAAATGAAGAACTAGCCAGACTGAAATCACCAAACCACAAGTCACCAAAAAACTGTACACCAAAAAGAATGGCATATGGTAATTGTGCCTCTGTGAAGGAGAATGGCATATGTTACTGTATAGTCAGCTTCTTGCCCAGGGATGTTTATAGGGAGCCTCTCACCCTCCACAGAAGAGTTAGTTTACGAGTCTCGATCTAGCGGTTATCAGATCTGGCAGAATGAATCGAGACTCGGGCAACAAGTCTAAGAATAGGGATCCTATGGATTGAGAGTGGTATTCTTCTACGAAAATAATGCACGAGAACGAGGTTGGGTAATTGTACCAACATATATGTTTGAGGAAAACAGCAAATTATAATTTAATGTGCAATTTCTTGCATACTCAATAATACTGGGCTGTCACTAATATAGATATCTTCTTTTGCTTTCAATGCAAATTATTTTGGTATTTCCTGAATGATTAAATCAAATCAATGTTTAAACGGCGCAGGACAACTCAAATATAGCAAAATCTGTTGTATTGAGGGTTTTCGATATATTTTGTGAGCCTGCATATTAGGTACTTTTGGAGAATGTATTACATTGTCTATATTGGCAGATATTTTTAATTTAATTACACTGTTTTTTCTTGGCTTGGTTTTAATCAATTCCTTGACCAATTCGATTTTGTCTTTTGGTGGTTACATCTTGCATCTTTTTTCTGCGAGAGAGGCCACCAATTTGGACGCTGCAAGATTCTTTTTGCATACGATGAAGGAAGTGATTCTTCGCGTCTTCAGGGCTTAAATAAATGAGCGCACTGCATCTTGGGAAAAGTTACTTCAAGCAGATTATATCGGTAATATTTTAATTCAAATTTTATTAAAAAGATTTACCACTTTACAGTGCGCCGTTTATTAGTAACATGGAACATAATTAACATAAAAGGAAATATGTTATCCAATTTCTTATTCATTTGAAGAGAAAAATTTCTAATAGGCACTTCAAATTGGAAGTTGCTCAAAATCTAAATGAAGTTTATATTTTTACAAAGGAAACTTCCTTTACCATTGTTCGATGCTTAATAAGTTTTTTCATGGTTTTTTTGTTGTCATAATCCTCCACCAATTATTCAATGTCTACAAGGAAATACCCTCAATTATCCAACGAACGGGACGTCATTGATTCCCATTGACGATAGGTTTTGGCAAAAGAAATTTTATGATTACTTTATCAGGTTCGTCACTTTATCGGTAGATTTGCTCAGCATAGAGGAAAAATCTTTTTTATGCGCGCGCAAGTTCATTTTGAAACCGAGGTTCATGTGTAGCACATTTGAAAAATGCCGCGAAGCAGTAAATAATGGAATTGCTCCCTACGATTACTACCAGTGTCAGCGAGGTTTGCTCCATTGTTTATTGTTTGAAGGTTACAAACAATAAATAAAACCAATATGGCGGAAGTTGCAACGGACACAATATAAACAAATGAATATTTTCTTCCTACCAACGCATCCAATTTTTCCCGACATAACTGATACAAAATTCGAACAGAATAATAAATTTTCTATCAATTTAAAAAGTTTCGCAATGAGGCTGCGTACGGATTTTGAGAAAAAGACAATTTATCAGCAAAATTTTAGTAAATGTCAAAAGATATTCACCATAAAATTTTTCGATGTGATATAAGCTTTGGAACTAGACTAAGCAAGTACTGGGGTAACTGGAATTCTGAAAATCTCAAACATTATCGTTCTTAACAGAAATCTTGGATACGGAAAAATAATAACTTTGGCACATGCAAATGGTCTAAAAAAAATCAAGCTCGCCTACCAATACTGCGAGTGAAAATTGGAGTACCATCCCAGTCTTTCCGATGTACCCCACCGGTATATTTATTTTGCTCAGATGTTTTAGAATATCTTCTGGGAAAATCTTAATGAGGCTGACGAATAAATCCTTCGGTTTCAAACTTTTTTCTGGTAATGGTAGCGAGAACAATTCAATTTTTTGAAGTAATTCCAAAATGTTTACAACGTTGAGCTTTAGTGCAAGTAATGCTTGATATCACAGGTGTGCAGTCAGCCAGGTTTGCCAGACAAAAGAGCGATTCCCAAGGGTGGAAGAGGCGTTTGAAATCCATTGACATTCTTCCTGGCAAAATTCCAAATTATTGAAATCAACATAGATGCGCAGGCGCAAAGTGCTCTTTGGTGAGCAGGAAAAACATTTTTCCTCTATGCTATGAAAATGTTGAATTAGCTTGACACACATTTTAACGAAATATCAAGGTAAAGCTGCTGGATCAATTATGAAAAATTTATGGTATTGGAAAGTACTATAAGATTTTACCAAGGTATACAGAGCTTCCTCAAAGCATCATCACCTCCTTGTTCTGAAGAATTATTTATTTATTTCAGACATTTAAACATTTAAACTTTTACGTTTATCTTTTGGTGAAGTTATTTTTTGTATGCTACCCCCTGCAAAAAGAAAATTAGATAGGACGTGCTTGTTAATCGGAAATAAATCCGGGCGTGAAAAGGTTATTCGAAATTCATTCCAGTTTCGCGCCTTTATATCATATCATTAGTCAGAAATTTTTAATAGGACTAAATAAATGTTTGCGTTTATGTAAAGCAGATTTTTCATTTGTTTGTTCTGCATTTATATTTGAGACTACAATCCTGGACAAAACTTAGTGAGATTCACATGCAAATAAAATTTAAGCAGCCTCCGCGAATTCGAATTTGAGCTCTTCGAGACTCGCTGTGAATAATTCATTCTAATTGGAGATAGCTTCTGTTTGGCTGTCTTAAGAAGAGTCCCTCTCCCACAAACTAATGTTGTTGAAATACTTTGCGACGGTGAATTCTGCAGTTTATTCTTCATTCAATAACAATGATTTCGGAGGGGATGGGGCAGCTAGCTAGAAATCAAAGAGCACAACAATTTCAGAACTGTCTCAAAGGTTTTGTCCAGGATTGTATGTGTTCGTTACAAGAAATGCGATGCTTTTATTTTGGGCAACGCACGTGAATCTTAGTTATTTTGAACAAAAATCTGAAGAGAAAACATTATATTTATGAACAGGTATCTGGGGGAGATGCATGGCAAAGTTCCAAACAACCATATGATGGTCGTTTTATGCGACCTGGCATTGCGGGCTCAGTCCAAGTTGTGAGTTCAACAAATGGGGAATTAGGCCCATCTACAGATGATGCTAATCTTGTCGACAGGAAGACTGGTGTTCCGTTAAATTCACAAGCTGAAGTAGAAATCGTAGACGAAACAAAGTACGTGTGATTTCATTTCTGTATTTTCAATTATCAGCTTGATTTTTTCAACTAATGTTCAGCGCTAGCATTTTTTATTCATGCCACATGTTTTACGACATATTTCATTTTGGCAATTTATTTTCGCTGTTGATTCCATTAACTCAAGCATATAGATTTTATATTTAATTATACAAGCATATTTAATTTTGATATCTTTCTGAAGATGTTACGGGCAGCGAGAATTTCGAGGTAAAATAACTTTACTGCCAGGAATGGTAACAACAAGAAATGAAATTTTGCACATAATAGTTAGTTGGCTTGGTTTTCTTCTGGGTATGTCACCCATCTCTTAGAGCTTAACGATCGTGATCCACTTAGTTCAATGTGAATAATATTAAAAAATTTATTAACAGTTTTAACATTTCGTTGAAGTTTTTGTTTTTTGTTTGATTTCAGATGTTGCTGCTTTTTCAAGAGAAGAAGAAAGAAGCCAGTAACGAGAAGGAAAAAGTAAGAAAGCAAATTGACGATTTCTGCATCAATTTACTGCTTGACTCTCCAACGGGGTACAGTCTTTGGTGTTTCAATATTTTTGAAAGTTATGAGTCCATTTATGGATACCCTCGGCGCTCACATGCCCTGCAGGCCTATGCTACGTTCCAGGGAACTATAATGGTGAACTCTGAAAAAGTAAAAATTTGAGAAAACTTAATGTGCTGTCCCAGTAAAGAGTGCTTTGAGAGCGCAAGTCTGGTAGATTTAGCTAAACTACGTCTCACGAGGCGCAGTAGCTTTCAGAAATTAGTCGTATAATTCAGTTTTATTCTCGTATTTTTTTTGGTAAGAGATAAGTCATTAGGCCTTGTGAATTAAAAGCTAGTATATTTAGATCAACATAGATTTCACAGGGAATTCTTCTATAAAGATGGCTTAAATTAATCAGTGAACTACTTAGAACTGTGGTAATGTAAGAATTTACCATAGTTTTTGAGGTTTCATACGTTGTTATAATAAGTTACTTGTACAAAGTAGACCATGATTTGTGTTTTCTATAATTGTCATTATTAGACCTAGTTTGTTGACTGTTTCTCCACGAGTAAATTGTGTTGACAAAAGTTAAGCATCATACATACTGGAGAGAGCATCTTTTGAATCATGTATTCGATTTCTTAACTTGAGAGTGCACTCTTAGCATTGCTCGTTCTTCAGGGGATATTTTTAACATTTCATATTAGTTGAATCTTCATAGAAATAAGAAAAAAGAAGATTTTTTTGAGCAAGTGTGATAAATTCATTGTTCAAAGGAGAAAGATTTTATTTTTTGTTTCTGAAGATTTCTCATGTTTGAAAAACATTTTTTACATTTTTCACCTCGAAGCTTACTTACAATGGGCCTAGTTGTCGCGAAGTATAATTCAAAGCTCAATTCTCTTCAAGAGCACGGTTTCTCGGATCCAGTTGTTAGATCGTCTGACCACGGAGCCTACAATCAACTCAGCTCGGGTAAAAGGATATTAAACCAAGAAGGAAAGGAGTTTTTTCTCATCCCCATGAAAGGAGCCTTTTCTCATCCCTCAAGGAAAGGAGCCTTTTCTCATCCCCATGATAGACAGCAGCAAATGGAAAAGGAACCTTCGGTTTGCCTTCGACCTAGAGGTCGGCCTAACTAACTTTCTTTACGTTCATGCCACAAAATGCTTTTGTCAACACAAATTTAAATCGTATTTGAAATCATATAAAGAGAGATATTGGGCAATTTTTTGATTGAATTTATATTCATAGTGTTCAAAACCTCCGGAGGCATTCATGAAATTTGTTGCATTTTGTATCCGCGCATCGTTGTTCTGCATCCTAGGTTGTTTCGCAACTTCATCTTTTTAATATCGTATACATTTGAAAACCTGGATGAAAAACGAATTGAAAGTACGATGGATTTTTAATTAAATTGATTTTAGAAAGGAGAATGCATACATCTTAACTTGATCAGAATCATGATTTTTCTTCTCAGTTATTTTTTACATTACCCAAAGATCTTGTCGATTTAATCGAAATTTTAATATGGAATTCCTCAGTAGGCAGTCGTGCTAATTTTGTGTCTGCAGTTTTGTTTTTGCGATGGCAGAGGACCTTGTGTATGAAATTAAACTCTACATGTCATTATTTGTGTTTTTCTGTAAATTCTCCTCGGTAGTTAAAGTACAATGCGAAAATTTCAAAACTTTAGCAGGCCGCTTGTTCGATGTGTAATCTTTTACAAAGAGTTTTAATCAATCTTTTTATGAATATAGCAGCACCGTTCTTAATTTATACTCGTGATTTCATTCAGTTGCTGTGCAATTGTTGGAGGCATGCGTTTTCCCATTTATCTGGAAGTATTAATCCTTTTAACCCGTAAAGTCTCAAATTTAAATAAAACGTTAAAAGTCATATTTGCAAAATGTAAACGAGAACATATCTTATATTTATTTGAGATATTTCAACTGAAGTTTATTCTTTTGATAAGTTGGTTTATAAATGCTATCAACTTGGGGTGTATTTTATTGGTGCCAATTACGTTTCGGTAGACGGTAGAGTAGGAGTTAGACTGATTTCATAAAATGTCAATGTGCATCAGCATTGAGAACTTTTTTATCTCAGACTGTGATTTCGTTACCTGCCAAGTCTGCTGTTTTTAGACTCAGGTACGTTTAGACAGATGAATGAAATAAACCCTTAAATAGGGTTTTATTACTCATCCGTTACTGATGGAAGGGGGTGCCCGAAACATTTTAAAATTTAATTATCCGGTGCTAAATATATTTTGAAAAAATAGTTTGTTTAATAGGATTTGTTAGTTGTTAATACCCCCCAGGGGGGCAGTACCACCTGACCTATATTTTTGGGTCTGGAATTTTGATTCGATCTTCGGGTCGGATTTATTTTTCATCAAAAAATATAATTTTGGCTCTAAAAATGTAAAATCACAGCATACGCCATACCATTATATTTTGGGTTTGCGTTTTCGTTCTATTATATTTTTGGGTCAGCTTAAGATCCCCCTACTCAAGTTAGATGGTACTTCCCCCCTCCCCCGGGGTAAATTCTGGCGTGAAAGGGTTAATACTGTGTTTAGCTATCGAACGAACATATCCTTACAAGAACAGGGTGCTGCTTGAAGAACGTTTGAGAAAATGATAGTTTTTCAATCAAAGTTGCATATTTTTCAAGAAATATTCAATGTTCGGTACGAACCGTCTCAATCCAATTCTGAGTGTTGCTTTTAGAAGCACATTGAACTTGTAAATCTAAATGTTGAATCTTGTCGGAAATGATGATCATTTTTATGAATTGGTCATGATGACTGATCGTAGTATATCATATTGCATATTTCTGAAATATTTTGCCACTTCATAGTTGATCTGAATGTGATCATATTGCAAGTAACATTTGAGACGAGAGAAAAAGATACGCACAAATAGACCCTTGTTTTTTGAAATTGTTGGGAATAATGTTTTGCTCTGAATACTTAATGTAATACATCTTGTATAGAATGTCTAGACTATACTAAATCTAAATCTAAATCTAAATCTAAATCTAAATCTAAATCTAAATTTTAAAATTTTGTTCGCCTTTTTTTCTTTGAGATATTGATATGAATGAATTTGTGTTGTTTTTGTCTTTGTTAACTTTCATGTTGGCTTTCATTTTACATTTTGGGTTCTTTGGTTGACTCTTTGACATGGAAAATTAAAAATATTTCATCAAAATTTTGTTTTTTGTCAAAATTATAGTAACGTAAAGGTTTGAAATTTGTAAGAGCTGTAAAAATGAGAATAATATTTGGACTGGGACTGGGACAAGAACTTGTTTGACAAAAAACCGGACAGAAAATTATAAACTTAAACGCGGAAACAGCCTTAATTTTAATCTGAAATGCTAATTATATTTAAAGTGTTAGTTGTGCTACTGGACGTTATACATGAAAATATGTTTCTACTATCGTGTTCACCTTTTTTGCTTACCTGTTTGAGAAAATTAAGAATCTTTCACTGCTAAATTTATAATTAATTGAGAAACTTTAAGGGCTTGAGCTCTTTCTAAGTTTCTTGTTATTAAAAATGTGCAAATACCCACTGGCAATGGGGGGGGGGGGGGGGTAACAGCTGCTAATTTCAGGAGCCCGAGTGAATAGATATTTCTTTTAATCCTATAAATGTAAGCGAGATGAAGTAAAAAGGGGCCCTAAAATCTTTCCAGGGACACGTAATTTCTCGTTGGGTTCAAATGTGCGTATTGGCATTTGGATTTTGGGTGCTGAATATCTTTTCAATTAAGTTGGAAATTTATTAAAGTTTTTATAACAACTCAAAAGCAATTTAAACATTTTTATTCATGGAAATAAATAGTACTATTGAATGATAAAGAATACCGTTTAAATACTCTTTATATCTTTTATTGTTTTCAAGATATCAAAGATGTTATCTGTTTTGAAGTATTGTCTGATGATGTAATTTCGTTTGCAAAATCTCCACTAGTGAACATAAGCATAGCTTCATTGCTTCGTTTTGTTCTGAAAAAGTTACATTCGTGATCAAATCTTTAGCTGAACTACATAATTGGGACATTAAATAAGTCTAGAAATGCAAAACAATGTTTAAAAAGGCAAGCACTTTGAAATAATTCATTTTGAATACGGTTTTCTTCTGAAGACAAACATGTAATCAACTTATTATATTTTCTGACTTTCTACAGAGAAAATGACGTCATCAGCCAAGCATCCAAAAAGTGGTAACTCGGAATTGAAATAAGATGCACAAGAACATCAAGGCTCAAATTTAAAAAAAAATAGAACCAAATTAAGAATATGCTCAGCATAAGATCCAAGATTTCCAACAAATTCAATACCATATTATGATGAAATATTCTCGGTGACTGTTACTATACAAATTACTGACCATACAAATTACTTACCATACAAATTACTGACCATACAAATTACTGACCATACAAATTACTTATCATAGAAATTACTGACCATACAAATTACTGACCATACAAATTACTTACCATACAAATTAGAATGAAAGGCCACTAAACATGAATGTTCCCTATGTATTGTTGAAGCAAAGCAGAAAAAAGTCAATTAGGAAAAATATTACAGAATAAACATCGGTAAAAAATGAGAACAATTTAAGAACATTTCGAGCCTCAAATTCTTAGAAATTTAAGAACGTTAACTCGTCAAAAATTATCTGGTTCTTATAAAAAAGAGTGTATCAGATAAATTAAAGCGGCATTCTTTATCATTCCGTAGTACTTTTGTTGTGTTTTGTTTTTGCCATGCCTGTGTAAATTAGGTAGAGTGCAGTATTTATTATCTAAAAACTATGAAAAAGCACTATCGACAATCTATTTGCATAAATAAAAAAATTTAGTTCACAGCTCCTTTGAACAATTTTCACATTCTTCCAGATCTAAATATATTTGAATTCATTCTTTTATTATATTTTCAAATATAATCTGGACAATTAGTGAGACTTTTTCCGTTAAAAGACTTAATTCTTTTTTTGCTAAATATTTGATTTACACCTCCACTTCTCTGGTGTGACACTCCTGACTTCTCTGGTATGACACTCCCATTTTAAATTATAGTTATCAAATTTTTGTTGTGAACTTTTCAAATCTAAAAATTAAGAGCGATTGAGTACTGATTGCTGTGGAGTAATCAGCATATTTTGAAGTGACAGTTAAATTGGCTGATATTGATTGCTGGAAGTTTATTGGCAGCAGAGATAATGCGATTTAAATTTGGCAATATTTGAAATTTTTTGAGGGAACGAGGTTTCCTTTTCCTTTCTTTTTCAACATTGAAACCTTAGTCTTATTGTCCATTGTTTGAGCGCAGCCTAAATTTCATTGTTTTCAGAATTCTACTGATTGTTTCACAACTCCCATATATGGACATTATCTTCTTGGGATCATAGGAGTGTCTGATTTCGCTGAAGGTGTTCACTTCTTCGTTGTTTGTTGATGCTGATAGCTGTGTTGAGTTTCTGTGCCTTTTCTAGCTCTTCGAGGAAAGAAAAAATCAACAAAATGGAGCAAATTAAAAAGAAGATGGCTCAGCTTAGGAGGTCTCAAGAAGAAGCCGAGGAAAAAGCAAGAAAGGCCGAATCGGAACTGGCAGATACCAACGCCAAGGCCCAGTCAGTGAGTATACATTTCATATCTTCTTTCCTAGGCCCATCCATATGCTGTGCCACTGCCAAGGATCTGTTCTTCTGATTTGTTACTTGTAGCATCTTAATCTGAAAAATAATCAACATGAGCATTACTGATACATAGGTAAACAAGCTTTATATATAATTTTGGCTGTGCATAAATTCTACTGTTCGAATTTTTTGCTTAATTCGAAGTTGGGATGTCTTGTCGTCTGTGTGTGTCAGTGTGTCTGAACATTTTTGATCAGCAGCACAGAGCAATGGTTCGAGGTTTGGGCTTATCCTCACTTCTTTGTTTTCTGAAAATAAACTTTATGGCTCTAAAATGGAACCAAAAACGAGGTACTAATATTTATTTTGTTTTCAAACTATTTACTACTATTTATTGGTAGAGAACACCTCTTCAACTCTTTGTCTTGCTGCTGCACCTATTTTTTCTATTTTTTCTTTGATTTGGCTATAAAAGAAAATGAAGAATTAAATAAATTCAATTACTTGAGGAAAAACAAGCCAAACAAATTTTGAAAAAATAACTACTGATTTGTTATCTTGTCCATCTGGTTTTTGTCTGAGGAAAGGAATAGACAAATTTCCAAAAATATCAATTAATATTTGATTAAATAAAAGAATTACGTTGTTTGCATTTTCATTTTCTCACATCAGTTGCAATATTTTTCTATTCATATTTTTTGACAAAAACCAGATAACAAATTCCCTAACTTTTAATGATAAACAAATGATTCTACATGTTTCTCAATTTTGATTTTAGGGGATATATTTCTCAAACTGGTCAGTCTGAGCAAATAACACATCAACAGATAGATCATTGAAACGCCCAAACAAATATTTTTTCAAAATAATTTAAATTCACTGAGAGGTATAAACATTCCCCCTTGTTAAGTTTTTTGGGGCCACGGTTAGAGACCGATTCAGTGTTACATAAAAACCAGTTTGTTTTTGCCAAATGATGAATCATTTTTCTAATAAAATATGGATTATATATATGATCTGAAAATGTTGGAGAAAAATGTGTCTTTTTACAATACACAATTTTGATATAAGCCAACTACAGCTCTGCAACCCTAGATATGACTCAAAACATTGCAGTGAAAAAACTGGTCAGTTTTTCATAGTGTATACTGAATAGGTAGATATGTTAGAATGAAAAACATCCATGAAATAAAAGTTTAGTGTTTTTTTCATATTATTAATACAAATAATAGTAAAATTTTAGTGTTTTTTTCATATTTAATTTTTAAATCTAACTTTTTCAATGTTCAGCCTGAGCAGCTCCTTAATATTTTAGCAATCGTAGCCTCAAGTTCCTTATAATGAAGGTGTTCCTTGAAAATACAAAAAAAACATGTAGGAGATTTCTCTAGATATTGGTCAATCAGTCTATATAGCTAGTCTATATTGTGTGCATACTGTTATGTTATCAAGACCTTCCAGGCTTGTGCTTTTTAAACATCATGAAATCAATTAAATATACCAGGTGACCCAAAATGAAGTTGCTGCATTTAAGAAATCACCATTAATATACTGTGTGATTAACCTCATTTTTGCATTACCATGTATGTACACAAAAGGTTATAAATTAATTGTAGCAATGTCAATATGTCACCAACACTGCTTTAATAACAGTGAAACTTTGCCATTTTAAAAATTACCTGGTTTTGATGGATAGTATAAAGTTATTATGAGTCAAAGAAATCAATGAACTTGTATAAACAAAGAAATGAATGAACTCGTTGCAAATCCATTCAATGTTTCCACCATAATCCAATTGTACTTTCATATTGCCTTGGAATTCGGAATAGATATAAATGATAAATGTGTGACTGTACCCCCATGGAAAAGATGTACAGCTCAGCTTACCACTCTTTATCAAATCATGTGTGTTATATATATATATTGTTACGTTCTTGAAAATAAGTAAATTCATTTATTGTGGAATCAAAAACGATATTTCAAAATTTAATTAAGATTTTCAAAGAAATTTTTTTGTTATTTTGGTATTGTTTTGATCTTCTAGCACCAGGAAAATTAAACAACTGTTTTGATAGCTAACTGTAGACATACTGTATTATAGACATTTTGTATAGACATTTTGTCAAATTTAAGGCTGAAGAAGATGTTTCAAGGCTCATCCAGGAGATGGAAAAATTGGAAGAAGAATTAGACTCAACTGAATCAAAACTTGCCACAACTATGCAAAAGCTTAATGATGCTGAGAAACAAGCAGATGAAAGTGAAAGGTAACTTAAATTTTTATCATGACTTTTAAGTGTTGAAGTCATTAAACTGAGGAAATCCTATGGCAGAACAAATGTTGTTTATGCACCCTATTGTGGAAAGAATGTTGTTTACGCACCCTATGGTAGAACAAATGTTGCTTATGCACCCTATGTGATTTCCTGGAATGTGATATCAAAGAAAGTTTTATATTCATGGAGTTAACTTTTTGGTATTTTTTCCTTTGTTGACTTTTCTTACATCTTAATTGCTATTTATAAATGTTTTTACAGTTATTAATAAACATACAGAATTGTTTTGATTGATAATTTTTCAGGGCAAGAAAGGTCTTGGAAAACAGAGGTGCCACTGATGATGAAAGGGTAATTATGTATTATTTTTTCTGTTATGATTAAAAGTTATACATATGTGTTTGTTTCCCCCTCCTGTTTTATGGAAAATAATACCACATAAGATATGTCACTTTTTATTATTAGTTTTTGTTACAAGTGAGATGTGAGACTTTAGCCAGCCAGTTTTTTGTAAATGTTGAAAACAGGTACAAATCGTGATTTTGGTATTGTTTTGTTGGTGGCAATAACCCATATTGAGAGAACTAAATGCATTGCAATGTACTTCACATAACCTGTGCCACACTGCAACCAACATAACATCCAGCTACCTAAGAAAAAACTTCTAATGGACAGAAATGTTTTTTCATATTGAGGTGCAAAACTGTGGAATGGCCTCCTAGCTGAGACTAAGAAGGCAACCTAAACATTTTCAAAAATCTCATTTAGAGATGTTCAGAGAGATTTTCCTTGAAAAAATTTTAATTTTGTTTTATTGTCATTGTAAATAGGTTTTAATAAGATTTTAATATTGTCATTGTTATTCTTTAGCATATATATATATGTTTTAACTTGAAGATGTTTTTTATTAGAAGGCCCCTTTTGCTAAAATGGCAACCCTCCCTAAAGATATTAAATGATTGAAAAATTAAATTAAATCAGAATTACTCATAAAAAAATCTTTGTTTCATAGCTCATAAGGCTTGAATCCGAACTTGCTGAATTGACTTCAAAGAATGAACAAGTAGAATCTGAATATGAAGAGGTTAGATTTTATATACAAACTTACAAATATTTTGTTTTTAATTTTTGCACAATGATTTCATTTGGATGTATGAAACTTATGGTATGCTTTAGACCTGCATAAAAATACGTCTTGACTTCATTTCGAATATCTTAGACTATGTTTAAGTTAAATTATTTGTGACGATATGTTTATCTAATAACAGTACTGCATTATTTTTATTTAGACTTGTAACAACATCAATGATTTGGAGGAACAGCTTGAAGAAGTTGAGAACAAGAGTGAAGAATATGAATTGTAAGTTTGCAAGGAGTATCACAACTATCTATTTTTATTGGTTTTGGGGTGAACGTTTATTTTTGGTATTTTTGAAACTAAATTTGGACAATTTTTATTTTTAAAATTTGTTAATTTCTTGAATTTGACTCTTCAAATTTCAGGAGAGTTAAGGAACTCGAATCAGAAGTCATGTTGGTTGGCAATAACCTCAGAAGCTTGGAGATAAGCGAAGGGCAGGCATCTGAAAGGGAAGACACATACCAAGGGAAATTGCACGAACTCAGTACAAAATTCCAAGAGGTAAATATCATAATATGTCATAAGGTTCTTGATCTTTTTTTACTCTTGTTTTCTTTAAGTACTTTTTGTAATTTATGTAAATGCAATATTTTATATGACTCTAAGCTGATAGACTGCTCTTATAATAGATATTTTAATTAAATCTCAGACTGATGCACAGGCAGATATGCTTGAAAACCGTGTGAAAGATCTTGAAAACCAACTTAATGACCTCGAAGGTAAGAAATAACTTTATTTTGCATTGTTCTATGATTTCTAAAAATTACAAAACTATAGTATTAAGTTTATACTTTTCGTCATACATTTATGAACACCAACAACAAGATAAAAAAAAATATATATTTATACATGTGCACTGAATTTATGACCAAACGAAACATTCATTTAGTATAATACATTATGCTTTAGAAATGCTAATTTTGTAATCTTTTGCCTAGATTGTTTCTGAATTTTTTTTTATTTTTTGACGATTTCACTGCAAATATTTCGTCAATGCAAGTTAACATTTTTTAGTTATGCCAAAGATAGGGTTTTCAGGTTTGATTATAATTAGAGTAGCAATCAAACGAACTTGATGCCAATGTTTATGTTCATTTCGTTATTTTTGTGTAGTTTTTAATAAATTCATTATCAAATCATTTACATTGTCATACAGAAATTTAAAAAACAAATAGATATAATTTAGTCACGCATTCAATTAACATAAATTTTAATTCGTAAACTTGTTCATTTTCAAATTGTGTGTTTGTCGCATGTTATTCATAAGTTTATTCAGTTGAATAATTTTTAACAGATTGCCTTAAAATTAATGCGATATGCCAACAAAACGACTGATCGTAACATTTGAAGCTTTTAGCTTTGCTGCTAATATATCCTAACCAATATTGATAAATACGTTCGTATGTCATGCAAAGGACTGTATTACGTTTATATACAAAATACATCACATTAATCTTTTTTCTATTTGGTTAGAACTGACGAAGAATAATTCTTGAAACATGTAGATATTCATTTATCGGGTGATAAATTACAGTAAGACTAAAACTGGTTTTTGAAACACTGTTACCAAGTCTTTTTCGTGAGTCTACAAAACGTTTTCTTTTTCATGAGCTTGCATTGGAGATACCATCCGGGTGGCCCAAAAAGAGGTCCTCGCGTTTCAAAAGCTGCTATGGAGGAGCTTTGGTTTTTGATAATTTTTGTTTGCTGGACGTTGATGCGAGAGGCTTAAACTTAAAAATTCGATACCTTGTTTGCCAAAATCTACCAAGTAATCCCTGAGCTATAAAAAGAAATTCCACTGTTAATTGATTCCTAAGGCCATAATGCGGCGATAATGTAATATTTTCAGCAGATTGCAACAGCAAAAATGCTCTATTTTGGTTTCATTGAGTATAAATCAGTGATTAGTGGGTAGATTTTGGGAAACAATGTATCAAACTATGAATTAAAGCCTTTTGTATCAAATTCAAGCAAAAACAGAATTATCAAAGCTGTGCGAGCCAACGATAGAAACGTCTAAGCGGTGATTTTGCATGACATGTGAAGTCGATAGATTTTACTAGTAGTTGTATGAAAAATTGCTAGAAAATTTTACACTTTGCACTTTAGATGACCTAGCAAAGGAAAAAGAAGAATACGACAAAGTAAAACAAGAATACGATTCGACAATAGCAGAACTCGCTGAAATGTAAACAGACATTTGTGAAGTTTAATTTAACGTTACTAAATGACTGCACGTTAAATTTGATAAATATAGTTTTAGAACCTATCTTTTTTGTAAAGGTTCTTACTAACTTACTAATAATAGCCACTCACTGCCTTTAAAAATCTGTAAATAATTCTGCACTTCTTAAAAGCTCAAATTTTCTTATGCTTCTGCTCTCAATTAACCGACAAACTTTAGCTCAGAGCGATCGTTTGCCTTTCTTCGATGTTTAATCCGTATTTAAATCTGTTTTAGTCATTTTGTGATATGCGCTTTATTAAACTTCTCGGTATTTACCTTCGTATTCATTGTTTGCAAATAAATTAAAAAACAAAAAGCGCAAAAGCTTGTGTGTTTTCTAATACCAAACCTTAAATGTGTGTTGGCTAATACCAATGTGTGTAATGATACAGGGATATGATAATAAAGTCTGTGTGTTTTCTAATACCGAACCTTAAATGCGTGTTGGCCAATATCGATGTGCGTAGAAGAGTGTATGGTACGGGGAGAGGTGGTGATTACTTTTCACGACAGTTATCAAAATTGGTTCTTATGAACTAACAAAATTGAACACTTTGATCTGCAATCCTAAGACAGATATGGTCATAGCTAGGGGTGAACTGGGCATCCAGGCACTGTCCGAGAGCCCAGGAAGCATGGGGATCTAATAGGTTTAGGGCAGGCATCAGATAAGTGTCATTTGCCAGTTTGTCACTTGTTTCAAAAGAGATTTAATTAAGTCAAAAATATGATTTTGAAAATTCACTTTTGCTTTCTTTTATCTTGTGGTCTCCGAAATAAAATGATGTAGTTAAAGTCATTTTTCGATCATTTTGCTGTTTTTTGAACGATGAAGCAGTGAAATTCCAAAACGATTATTTTTCGTGGATTTTCATTTTGAATCAATTGTTTTTGTGAAAATTTCAATTTGAAAACACTTAATAATGAAAGTGGACATATAATGGCAGGACGAAAAAGCTGAATAATTTTGCTGTGATAGAGCTTGCTTTTACGTAAATTTTAAGAAACTAACCAAAACGCTTTGCTGAAATTTTAATTTACTGTCGGGTGTCCCAAAAAAGGCTACACGTTTGTTAAGTTTTGTGGAGGACGTCATTTTTTCATATTTCTGTTTTGTCAACTTAAATTACAATATACCTTGCTTGAAAAAATCAGCTCAATAACAGTTTAATTACTCCGAGTCTATTTCTAAGAGAAACTGAGAATGTCTTTTTAATCAAACAACAAACGGAGGAAATTAGGAAGAAAATTGTTTATCTCAGTTCCTTCTGCTCCTCTTCATTTGTTTATCTCAGCTCCTTCTCTCGGATTAAGAATGAAATAGACTAACGTCGAAATGAAGTTCTAAATTATTGAATTTGTAATGTTTACACGGAATTAGTATACGGTAAACGTTTGAGGCATGAGTACATTACGTTTTGAATCAACCATTGTCAAGGAAAGTAGATTCAACAAATAATCAAATCAAATTATCAAACAGATCTTTGAATCATTCATTAGTTTCCATAAGATATATTTATCTGCCAAGTTTGACATTAGCTTTTGCTGTTAGGTTCTTTATGCAATAACAGATACAATTTTTATGACTTGACCAATTTTATCCAAATTTCAATTTGATAGCTCTAGTTTGAGAAAACCGTAAGTGTTTCGTTATTATTGATTATAACTCTGCGATCATTGGGCTGATTGCGCCAAGCGATCATTGGGCTGATTGCGCCAAGCGATCATTGGGCTGATTGCGCCAAGCGATCATTGGGCTGATTGTGCCAAGCGATCATGGGGCTGATTGCGCCAAGCGATCATGGGGCTGATTGTGCCAAGCTATCATTGGGCTGATTGTGCCAAGCGATCATTGGGCTGATTGTGCCAAGCAATGTATCAAACTTCAAGCTGAAGCCTATCTTCTCTAAAAGTCAAACAAAAACAAAATTATCCAAACCTAAGCACCTCCGCGAAAACTTCTAAAGCTTGCCGTTTCATTGGGACATCTTGTATGAAACCTTAGCTTACCGTTTTGAGTCGACTCGACACTCAACGATACCAGCTCGAGATAGTTGCCCTAAAGCAACGAAACCCTGGACCTAAACTGCAACAGAAAACTAAACTTTAATTTAAGGAAATTTATTTTAAATTCAACTAAACAAATTCAGGTGAGATGACTTTTATTTTTTTTACATGAAGACTGAATTGAGTTTTATTTCTGCAAATTACAATTTTTCGTATTGGAGGAGAGCGTTGTGTACCATTATTACTAAATGTGGATTAATTGTTTTATTATTCATTATATTACTATATATCTTGAAAAACATTTACTTCACTTACGTACGAGATACTAAACTCTGATTTAGAAGAAATATGTAAACCGTATTCATTTGAAAAGAAAAGTAATTGCATTTAATGTGCACACACCGAGTTATTTATGACTACCAGGTCAAATTTTGCACCTTAAATGTTGCTTCCACACAACACTAAAATTGAATATACACCACATGCTAAAATTTGATTTAAAGCAACAAATCGCGGCATTAACATTGCCACATGGATTCATTTTATGTTTTAATTGGCCAGATATCTAGTGTCCCAAAAAAATGGTAACAGGTTTGATCAAGGCTAGTGCTGAGAATATCGTCAAATCCATTCAAAATTATTTTTTAAGTCGTCCTCGATAGCTAACTTGAAAATAAAAATCTGGTTTGTTTTCTTGATTGAGATGGTAACATTTAAAGGTCAAATTTGCTTCTTACTCGATACCAGAGGTTTTAATTTTGGCCTACGCTCTTAAAGGATCGTGGTGTAGGATTTTCTGAATCGAGGCGGTGTTCCAGACAACATACTTTATTTTTAAAAACACTTCCGAATAATGATTTCAAAATTGATCTTGAAAATCAGTTGTCCATGACTAAATTTTTTAAACTAAAATTGCTGCTTGATTTTTATAGATTTTCTGTAAAACTGCTGGAAAAAGAGAGCATTTTATAGTGGCTGTAGGTTTTCAGTTTTTGGATTTCTGTCAGGGTGTGTTTCCAAAGCACCATTCAATGATTCAGGAGATCCACAAAAAACACAGTTCATACAAAAATCTAGACCTGTGGTTTGAGTGTTGCAAGCAAACTTTTTAGAATTAATATCTTAGCTGAATTGGCAAATATTAACAAACAATGTATCAATTTTTTACTTCACTACCAAGAAAAATTTTAAAAATAGTTTCCAATAAATTTGAGTGCAACTTGCACCTTTAGCCTTGATCAAAGCTGTTACCTTTTTTGGGACACCCCCGGTATATTTCCTAAATTTATTTTGAAACTGTTAATAAAATATTTGTAAACAAACAAACAACAATCATCAGAATACAATTCTTCCATGTTTGACATGTTCCAGGTAAACATAGTTTATTTGTGACAAGCACACAATTTAGCTTTTACAAAAAGCATTGATCAGCTTTTCAAGCAATGTTTTTTGTTTGACCATTCTTCAAAAGTTTTCGAGAAAATATTTGTTACTTGGTGAAACGGACAAACATTTTTGCATCGTATAGAAATTTTTTTTTTCATTCCTTTATTTAATGTTAGTCAATAAATATAACTTTAACTAGCTGATTAACACTAACGTTGGTTGTGCAACAGTATTTTTTCTTGTTTGGCTGGACGAAAGTAAATGAAACCATGGAAAAGTGAGATCTATGGATGATATGTTTGGATGACTTAAGAAAAAGTTACGACGTATGAAAAATCACCAAAATTTGATTTCGTTACAAATTTCAAAAATTAGTTCTTTTTCAAGAATTTCTAACGTGAGAAGGACCAAGTTAATCTCAGAAACTGCCGCTATTTGGTAACTCTGACGAATGATGACGTAATTTAGCTTGAAAAACCTCATTTTGAGCTGTACCTTTCAAAGCTTTTGTAATTTAGATAAAATAAAATTATTTTGAAGCGTTTAGTGCAGCAAATTATATTTTTGCATCATATTTATAACAATTCTAACAATATGAAATGATGGCAAGTTGCATTAATGTGATGTTTTGATCTCTCGTAAAAACTAATGCATCAGAACCAGGCCACTTTAAACCAGCAAAAGTAAATTGTTTTCAATATACTGGGGAAATATTTGACATTTCCACAAATAATTTAGCCCTTCTTGTTTTTATTCTTCGCTTTCTTTAATGTTGGTTTTCAATAGTAATGATAATAATCGAATGAAAGGTAAACATAGGCTTTGCTCGTGACGTAACACACTCAAATTATGGTGATTTTTCTAACAGTACATTAATTGTGATTTATCAGATCAGCTAGCTTCAGTTTCAGCCTTGACTGTTTTTATTTTCACACTGATTATTTGCAAACTTGCTAACAAACTTTCCTCATGAACATTTTCAAAGTGTGTTTCAGGTCAAATGCTCAACGCCTGTACACTTTTCTGTGCTTAATGTAAATAATGTCTGAGATGCCAAAAATTTTACCCAAATCTCAGCTTGGCTTTTGTTATAAAGGGCGTTTTTTTATAAATGTGTAGCTTCCCACCGAAGATGCAACTGAATACGAAATGAGACAGGAGGGGCACTGGAACCACGGGGCAGCGGATACAGCTGCCTCCTTTGCCCTTCCAAAATCATGATAAATAATTTATTTTTCTATTGTTTACCCTCAAAATCGCTTCGATTTCTCTCCGGTGCCCTTAAAATGAGATAGAAAAGGTGCCCTTCCCCAAAAAATCAGCAGAGGAAAGTAGCTTTTAGTGATGAATGGTCATTTTGTCTTTTTAGATAACACTGCAACAGAGAAGGATGCTTACACCAAAACTAAATATGAATACGATGCCCTTCTGGCAGACATTTCTGAAATGTAAATGACTGAATGAAAAGTTAATTTGGAAAACGTTTTATAGAAATGACAATAATTATGCCACATGTACCCATTAAAGGCATTGAGTAGCCTAAATTTTAGATTAAGCTATTTTTAATTAATAAAAATGATATTTATCAAGGTTTTTGTTTTCAATTTTGCTATTAAAATACAGTCAATGTGAATCAAGTCTTTGGGCTTTCTCTAATATCACCTAACAAATTCAATGAAACGGCTGAGTGTCTTTTTGTGCAAGATAAATTCGCATAGTGCTAAGATAATGAAAAAATTAGTAATATCGTGGGATAAAAATATTAAGTGTGTGTTCTCAGTTTGAAAAATAATGTAGATTGAATGTTTAACAACAAAAATGGATTTGATATTTTAACTGTATTTAAATGATATTGTGGCCTGTGTGTGCATAAATTCAAGAATTTAGGAATCATGTGTGGAGTGATTTAAACAGTATGGTTGCGCAGGTAAGCTATTTATATTTGTTTAAACTTAAATTTACTTTTAGGCTTCCCGGAATCAGTTCAGGGCAAAGGGGGGAGGCAGAACTTTAAAAATTAGGGCAAAACAATGTAAACATGAAATAATTCAGCTGTTTTCTGACGTAATTCAGCTACCCCCTTTGCCCCCATCCTTCTTTCGGCATCGATGCTTACTTTATAAAGAGAAATTGCATCATTGATTGGTATGGTTTAATGTTTTTAGGGATGTTGCGAGGTACCGTCTTTTTGGGGGTGTGCTTTCTTGGTTTGGAAATTGTCTGAATTATTCCCAGTGGTATCTTTTAAAAATTCCAGCCATTGTTCGAAATTTTGCCTGAACATGTTCAATTTTTCCTGAACTTTGACTTTTTTGAAAATTATTGGGGTAAGACATCCACACCCCCACTAGCTACGCCTCTGTGTGCTGTGATAATTTATTGGAAATCGTGCTTATGTTAAAGGTATAAAATAATTCAAATTCTTTAAAAAAAATCTAAAACTTCAAACCAGACGCTTTTGAGATTTCTCAAAATTAAATTTCTAGATATTCAATTCTTGAAAACTTTTAAATGTTTCATTTATAAATTGTGTTTAATTCTAAAATGCATTTTATTTCATTTCAGCTGAACTTGCTCAAGAAAGAGAATTATACTCGAAGATTAAATCAGAATACGATGCTGCTTTGATTGAGCTTTCTGACATGTAAAAAAATGATATTCTTAATTTTGATGAACATAAAATGATTGACTGATTGAATCATGAACTGTAAAATTTCATCTCTTGACGTCTTTCTGATGTCAAATCTTCGATACTAAGAGCCCGGCAATAAGAAACTTACTTATAAGAAACCACAGGCTGAGTTTTGGCAAAAATCAAAAAAATAGTTTTGAAAGTTGGTTAAAAGCCTTAAAAGTGTTCATTTAAATGATGGAAATCATTTCAGATTATAGAGAAGTATTGCTACATTACTTTTATATCACATTTGTGCAGCATACATCAGCCCAACTCTATCAAACCAAACAGGCTGATAAAAAAACGGTTTCGTGTTGGTGGGTTCTTACTGTATCTCAACAACATTTTTCTGTTTTTCAACATTTTTCTGTTCTGGTTTGCTTTACAAATATAAATATTACTTTCTATTCCTACTTATTTGTGAATTTTTGTTTCACTTTGGTCCGAATTGAAGATCAATTAACCAGATACCACGAATGAACTCTTATTGGAGTTTCAAAACACACTTAGAAAATTTAACACTTATTTAAGGGTGCAGCCCCTATGAAGTGCAGTCTCTTTTTTCAGCATTTTTACAAAAATTATTTCTACCAAAATGAAACAGCAATTTTTGTTTTCAAAAAGGTTTTTCATGGACAACAGATTATGAAGATTCTTTTTGGAATCATTGCTCGGAAGTGCTTTAAAAAATAAACTATGTTGTCAGAAACAACGCCGTGAATCAGAAAAACATACGTAACAATCTTTTAAGAGCTTAGGCCAAAATTGGAACCTCTGGTTTTGAGTAGGAGGCAAATTTGAATTTTAAAAATTAACATTTATATAGATATTGATTAAGTTAACCTTGATCAAATCTATTACCTTTTTTGGGACACCCGGTAGAAAGAAATTGAGAGAAATAAATTATTCTTAGCGAGATGATATTGATGTGGTGGAATTCTGAATATCGATGGAACCATTTGGGCATGATCAGCCTTATCTACGGGATGGTGTCTGTAGAGATGATCTAGTTTGCTTTTAGGAACCATCGTATTTATGCGCATTTTATTACATACGCGTCCACGATGACATGTCTTTCGTTTTCTCTTCTTTGTCATTCGTATTTTTCGTTTATGTGCAGCAATTGCCACTAATCGGTGTTGTTTTCCATAACCCTTAAGTCCACCGCTTCTCGTTGAAGTTGCTGCGACCACTCTTAAATTTGCCATTATTATGTATCTTTATGTTCGCTAATCCATATTAATAACCATGACAATTTTGAGATTTTCATTAACTGAGCTTATAACGAACGATTCACAATGTCTGAAATTTTTTGAAGATATGAATTATTAAAGTTCATTATATCGTTATTTGATTTTTATCTCCGACAAGCCTTCTCCGTTTGCGTGATGATTCATTGCCGGTGGTGGTGGTAGTGATGGTGGTGGTGATGGTGGTGGTGTTGGTGTACTACGATGCTCTGCTGTTGAAGGTCTTCTCCTTCGTCGTCATCGTCCAATATTTCTCAAATTGTTTGCAGCGTTATCATTGATTGGTATGAAACCTTGTTGTTGACGATTCGGAGGAGGAGGCGAAATTAATCTCGGAGGAAACGGAAGATTTCTTCTTTGATAGTAATGCTGTAAGAAATCTTTTCTTAAATTTACTCGCATTCTTTTAAATTGTTCATTTACACCTGCGGGTACGTTCTCTAGGGTATTTATTAGTCTCGAATTGTAGAATGTGTGTCCTGCTACGGCTCTGGCTCTAATTCTTTGTTGTTGTCTAGGCGGTGGTGGAGGAGTTGGTGTATTAACGATTGGAGATGTAGGAGGTGTTGGTGCAATGTTTAGTGCTGGTGTTCTTCTTACCATGACTGCTGCTCTTGGTGTTGGTGGTGAAGGATAACCGCCTGATGGTACATATTCTTCACCTGACGATGGAGATCCGCTGTCTAAATGACGATTTTGTCGCAAACGTGCAACTCGTGCTACATTGTGTTGTCGTTCGACTTCGGCAGCTGTATAGTCTTCATTACCGCTTGGTGGTGAAGATATTGGAGAAATAAAAACAGGAGTAAATTGTGGTGATCTTTCATAATTTAAACCAACTATTTGTTGAAGCGGTGGAGGTGTTACTCTTTGAACTAAAACGTTCGGTTGCGGTGATAATCCTGGAAATAGTAGGTTAGCATTAGGAGATGCTGGTATATATTGATTTTCTGGAAATAGCGGTGATATGGATGCTATATTATTCTGCATTACTCCTTCAGCCGGGGGCATCTGTTTGTGTGCAATTATTGGAATTGGAGATTGTCGTGCTGCGACGAATTGTTGCGGTTGTAACTGTTGATTTTGAAAGTAAATATTTTCCTCAGCATTGTGATTGAAATGATTATTTAAAACTTCGAAAAAATTATCATTGTTGTAAGGAGGTGAAGAGCCAGCATTTGGATATAGTAGACTTGCAGGTGTTGTCGGAGGTGTGGCCAATCTACGATTCGATGGTGAAGAAGGTTTTTTCTTTTTCTTCTTTCTGCGCATTAAGTTTTCCACTTCTGAATCATTACTACTTGATGAATAAACTCGACCTCGACCTCCTTTCCCTTTGTAAACAAACACTTCTGAATAAACAAACTCTTACTAAAAGTGTAACTATTTTCGCTGTACTTTATCCTAATGGGGGCTGGAAATTGATCATTCGATCTTCCAACTGCATGTCTAATTTTCAAAGTCTCTTCTTCGTCATTTTCTTCTCTTCTAGTAGCGAAACCTTCGTCAATAGTCTTTGTGATAGTAGTAATAACGTCATTTTGCGAAGAAGTCATTATCCCATACTGCTGTTCAACCAAACTAATCGAATCTCCTTCCACATTAGCAATTACTATTGCATCATCTTGTCGCGATTCTCCAAAACAGTCTGAGCAAAAATTACTCAATTTGTTACAACACTATGCACAATAAATTACGAATTCCTTCCTTTCTGATGGTACGAAATAAAATAAATCTCTCTTTCCAAATTCGTTTATCA